>CM062487.1:53878287-53905787 GCA_031479575.1 Coregonus ussuriensis
TCTGAACAGAGGATCAGCAGTCATTCTCTTTTGTGTTCACACAGCAAAGACCTTGGAAGTCGTCAGCCACTCAGCCAGAAGGTGGCAGTAGCGTTGTTTGGCATATTGCTTATGGTCTAGATTCCAAGCTAACTGCGCAAATGTTGCTATTTTGTAGAAAGCCATTGTTAACCTCTGAAGGATCGGACCCGTTATTTCAAATTTTTGCCTAAAATGACATACCCAAATCTAACTGCCTGTAGCTACCATTTGAAAGGAAACACTTTGAAGTTTGTGGAAATGTTAAATTAATGTAGGAGAATATAACACATTAGATCTGGTAAAAGATAATACAAACAAAAAAACCTGCGTTTTCAATTTTTCTTTGAAATGTAATAGAAAGGCCACAATATATTATTGCAGTTTAGGCGCAATTTAGATTCAGCAGTGTGTGTGCAAAGTTTCAGATTGATCCAGTGAAGCATTGCAATACTGGACTATTTTGTATCAAGTCTGCCCAAATGTGCTGAATTGGTCAATTGATACATTTTCAAGTACATAACTATAGAGAACATACAAAAATGATATGGTAATAGAAAATGTAAGTTTACACACTCCCAGGAATGTCATACATGATGGATCATTAGCTTATACACTAACTTTCACACATCTAGATGGCCGGGCGGAGTGGGTGTGGAGCCAGAGACAGCAGGGGTTCAAACTGTAGAACTCAGTTCCTACATTTGAATATAAAAATTGATTTTATCAAACAAAACAATGCTACATTTTATCTCTGGGACCCTCAGGATGACAAATTTAGAGCAAGATTACATTATTTACCTTCAGAGGTGAATGTATCAAACCAGTTACCGTGATACGTTTTTTGTTGTTGTGCACCCTCCTCAAACAATAGCATGGTATTTTTTCACTGTAATAGCTACTGTAAATTGGACAGTGCAGTTAGATTAACAAGAATGTAAGCTTTCTGCCCATATAAGACATGTCTATGTCCTGGAAAGTTTGCTGTTACTTACAACAGTCATGCTAATCACATTAGCGCACGTTAGCTCAACCGTCCCGTATACGGGACACCGATCCCGTAGAGGTTAATACCAGCCAGTTGGTCACAGCTAGATAACTACCTAGCAAGATGATGAAGAAACAATTAAATTCACTCTCCATAATCCCATACTGCCAGTGCCGGCCCATAGCCAAATATTTAGCTAACGTTAGCATATATGTTAGCTAGCACAACATAGCTATCTAGCTAGCTAAGGACACTGCACTAACTCAGCAGCTAACACAGGCATCTGTTTAATGGAAACTAGCTAATCCATTGTGACATAATTATAATGTCAATACTAGCTACAGTGGTTAGCTAGCTTGGAGGCAGTATTTAGTGTTGTTAGCATTGCGTCTGTGCACTTAACTAGCTACCATCCCATAGCCTACATTGCATATGAAGTGTGACAGGCTCATCCGTGGATGTACAGAGAAAATAACCTATAAATTTTTTTATTTTGTGTTGGTTCCCCTACGTGGGGGGGGGTTTGGGCTCTCTGATTGGACTCTGACATTGCTTGTTCTGATATTTCTTAATTTCTTTATTTTTACTTCTGGATTATGTGTGTATTGTTTTGTATTGCTAGGCATTATTACTGCATTGTTGGAGCTAGAAACACAAACATTTCACAGCACCTGGGATAACATCTGCAAATCTGTGTACGCCACCAATAAACTTTGATTTGATTTGAGTTAATTGGCTCCTAAATGTTTTCAAGAAGTGGAGAAAAGAGGAATGGATTTGTATTGAAATGAGGAAGATGCTGCAGTGCCTCTCTAGGATTAGTTTAGGACTAAGTAATGAAGATGGGGGATGGGTGGTTGATCTGCTGCCATCATGGCCTCATGAAGGGGAGCCATCCCCTGCCAAGCCAGTCTCCCCCAGCCGCACTGATATGGCTGATGAGTGTCTCTGTGTCTCTTTCGGTTGGTTGTCTCGTCTAGCTTTGAAGGCCTTGCTGTCCTGCTATTTATTCTCTCTTCAACACTGTTGTTGTTGATGCTGCTGCGCTAGGATTTATACCCCAAGCCTGAATTAACTCCTGGATCCTCCTCTGCTCCCCATCTAACTGTTCCATCCCTCTGTTTCCTCTCCTCCTCTCCTTCCTCTCCTCCTCTCCTCTTCTCATCACCCCTCTGTTTCCTCTCCTCCTCTCCTCCTCTCATCACCCCTCTGTTTCCTCTCCTCCTCTCCTCTTACATTTACATTTTACATTTTAGTCATTTATCAGACACTCTTATCCAGAGCGATTTACAGGAGCAATTAGGGTGTAGTGCCTTGCTCAAGGGCACATCGACAAATGTTCACCTAGTCGGCTCAGGGATTAGAACCAGTGACCTTTCGGTTACTGGCACAACGCTCTTAACCACTAAGCTACCTGCCTCTTTCTCATACCCTTGTTTCCTCTTCCTCTCTCCTCTTCTAACACTCGTTTCTCTCCTTCTATACCCTCTCTTTTTCTATCCTCTTCTCCTCAACCCTTGTTTCTCTCCTCCTCTCCTCCTCTCATACACTCTGTTTCCTCTCCTCTTCTCCTCTTCTCATCCACCCCCTCTGTTTTCTCTCTCTTCCCTTTTCTCTTACCCTTGTTCATTCTCCTCTCCTCTTCTCAACACCTTGTTTCCTCTCCTTTCTTTTCATCACCCCCTTCTGTTCCTCTCTTCTCTCTCTTCTTATCACCCTCTGTTTCCTCTCCTTCTCCCTCTTCTCATCACCCTCTGTTTCCTCTCCTTATTCTCATCACCCCCTCTGTTTCTCTCTTTCTTCCTCTCTCTTATCACCCCCTTGTTTACTCTCCTCTTCTCATCACCCTCTGTTTCCTCTCCTCCTCTCCTCCTCTCATCACCCCTCTGTTTCCTCTCCTCCTCTCCTCTCTTCTCATCACCCCTCTGTTTCCTCTCCTCTTCTCATCACCCCTCTGTTTCCTCTCCTCCTCTCATCACCCCTCTGTTTCCTCTCCTCTTCTCATCACCCCTCTGTTTCCTCTCCTCCTCTCCTCTCCTCTTATCACCCCTCTGCTTCCTCTCCTCTTCTCATCACCCCTCTGTTTCCTCTCCTCCTCTCCTCCTCTCATCACCCCTCTGTTTCCTCTCCTCCTCTCCTCTTCTCATCACCCCTCTGTTTCCTCTCCTCCTCTCATCACCCCTCTGTTTCCTCTCCTCTTCTCATCACCCCTCTGTTTCCTCTCCTCCTCTCCTCTCCTCTTATCACCCCTCTGTTTCCTCTCCTCTTCTCATCACCCCTCTGTTTCCTCTCCTCCTCTCATCACCCCTCTGTTTCCTCTCCTCTTCTCATCACCCCTCTGTTTCCTCTCCTCCTCTCATCACCCCTCTGTTTCCTCTCCTCTTCTCATCACCCCTCTGTTTCCTCTCCTCCTCTCCTCTCCTCTTATCACCCCTCTGTTTCCTCTCCTCTTCTCATCACCCCTCTGTTTCCTCTCCTCCTCTCCTCCTCTCATCACCCCTCTGTTTCCTCTCCTCCTCTCCTCTCTTCTCATCACCCCTCTGTTTCCTCTCCTCTTCTCATCACCCCTCTGTTTCCTCTCCTCCTCTCATCACCCCTCTGTTTCCTCTCCTCTTCTCATCACCCCTCTGTTTCCTCTCCTCCTCTCCTCTCCTCTTATCACCCCTCTGTTTCCTCTCCTCTTCTCATCACCCCTCTGTTTCCTCTCCTCCTCTCCTCCTCTCATCACCCCTCTGTTTCCTCTCCTCCTCTCCTCTTCTCATCACCCCTCTGTTTCCTCTCCTCCTCTCATCACCCCTCTGTTTCCTCTCCTCTTCTCATCACCCCTCTGTTTCCTCTCCTCCTCTCCTCTCCTCTTATCACCCCTCTGTTTCCTCTCCTCCTCTCATCACCCCTCTGTTTCCTCTCCTCCTCTCCTCTTCTCATCACCCCTCTGTTTCCTCTCCTCCTCTCATCACCCCTCTGTTTCCTCTCCTCTTCTCATCACCCCTCTGTTTCCTCTCCTCCTCTCCTCTCCTCTTATCACCCCTCTGTTTCCTCTCCTCTTCTCATCACCCCTCTGTTTCCTCTCCTCCTCTCCTCCTCTCATCACCCCTCTGTTTCCTCTCCTCTTCTCATCACCCCTCTGTTTCCTCTCCTCCTCTCCTCTTCTCATCACCCCTCTGTTTCCTCTCCTCCTCTCCTCTTCTCCTCACCCCTCTGTTTCCTCTCCTCCTCTCCTCCTCTCATCACCCCTCTGTTTCCTCTCCTCCTCTCCTCTTCTCCTCACCCCTCTGTTTCCTCTCCTCCTCTCCTCTTCTCATCAACCCTCTGTTTCCTCTCCTCCTCTCCTCTTATCACCCCTCTGTTTCCTCTCCTCTTCTCATCACCCCTCTGTTTCCTCTCCTCTTCTCATCACCCCTCTGTTTCCTCTCCTCTTCTCATCACCCCTCTGTTTCCTCTCCTCCTCTCCTCTCCTCTCACCACCCCTCTGTTTCCTCTCCTCCTCTCCTCTTATCACCCCTCTGTTTCCTCTCCTCTTCTCATCACCCCTCTGTTTCCTCTCCTCCTCTCCTCTTCTCATCACCCCTCTGTTTCCTCTCCTCTTCTCCTCTTCTCATCACCCCTCTGTTTCCTCTCCTCTTCTCCTCTTCTCATCACCCCTCTGTTTCCTCTCCTCCTCTCCTCTTCTCATCACCCCTCTGTTTCCTCTCCTCCTCTCCTCTTCTCATCACCCCTCCGTTTCCTCTCCTCTTCTCATCACCCCTCTGTTTCCTCTCCTCTTCTCATCACCCCTCTGTTTCCTCTCCTCCTCTCCTCTTCTCATCACCCCTCTGTTTCCTCTCCTCCTCTCCTCCTCTCATCACCCCTCTGTTTCCTCTCCTCCTCTCCTCTTCTCCTCACCCCTCTGTTTCCTCTCCTCCTCTCCTCTTCTCATCACCCCTCTGTTTCCTCTCCTCCTCTCCTCTTCTCATCACCCCTCTGTTTCCTCTCCTCCTCTCCTCCACTCATCACCCCTCTGTTTCCTCTCCTCCTCTCCTCTCCTCTTATTACCCCTCTGTTTCCTCTCCTCTTCTCATCACCCCTCTGTTGCCTCTCCTCCTCTCATCACCCCTCTGTTGTGTTTGCAGCTGTTCTGGGAGAAGCGGTTGAAGGGCCTGAGGGTGTCAGACATCACAGAAGAGGTGCTCAGGACCATGGAGCTTCCCAAAGGTTTAACAAGTAGGAGCACAGCCTGCATGCTCTCTGTTTATGTCTCTGATGTTAATAATAGTAATATAATCGTTCATGTTATATTATCTTACAATTATAATGGTATTTTATCCATTATTTGTTATATCTAGTCACATATTTACTATGAATTAAATACACTGTACTGTGAGATAGAACACATCAAAGTAAACAATGAGGTATGTGAGGCTGTCTGTCTGCCTGCCTGCCTGCCTGCCTGCCTGCCTGCCTGCCTGCCTGCCTGCCTGACTGACTGCCTGCCCGACCAGAAGGGGTTGGTGGGTCTGACTATGGTTATGGTCCTGACCGTGTTCCTGCGGTGTTGTCCCGTACCAGGTGTGGGTCCAGACACGTCAGACGAGACGCTCCTCTCTGCTATCTCCAGCGCCCTCCACATGAGCTCCTCCCCCATCACGGGACAGACGACCTCGGCCGCAGAGAAGAACCCTGCTGTCTGGCTCAACACGTCACAGCCCCTCTGCAAAGCCTTCATAGTCACAGACCAGGACATCCGGTAAGACACGTGTGTCTGTCTGTGTCACCGACCAGGATACACAGTAAAATGTCAGTCCTGTGTGTGTGTGCGTGTGTGTGTGTGTGTGTGTGAGAGAGAGAGCGAGAGAGACAGACAGAGACAGAGCGAGAGACATAGAGAGAGACTGAGTGTGAGAGTGTGTATGTGTGTGAGTGTGTGGGAGAGCAGGTAGATGTGCGGTACGTCAATGTGCTCTGAAGTCACTAAACAAAGCGATGGCACCTGCTCAGTGTACTTTCTTCCCAGGCAGTACTTTTTTCACATTTCTACTGTGGACAAGTATTTTTATTATTTTCACCACGTGTGCATACATAACCACCATCCAATGTGCACTAGACGTCTTCACGTGTCCAAAATGTTGGACCCGTTCCGAAATGGATCCAACCCGATAGGCATGCATTCTTTAAAAAAAATTTTTTTTTACTGAGACACGTTCTGAAAAGGATAACCAGACCCAAACAGACCAGTGCTGGTCTGCGCATGTTCTGAGGATGCGGCTAGGGATGCCGTTTGGGCCGGCAGCATTGCGAGGGTTAACACGCTTAAATGTTTTACTCACGTCGGCCACGGAGAACGAGAGCCCACAGTCCTTGGGAGCGGCCTATGTCGGTGGCACTGTGTTATCCTCAAAGCGGGCGAAGAAGGTGTTTATCTTGTCGGGAGCAAGACGTCGGTGTCTGGGACTTGGCTGGTTTTCCCTTTGTAATCTGTGATTGTCTGTAGACCCCTGCCACATACGTCTCGTGTCTGAGCCGTTGAATTGTGATCCACTTTCTCAGTACTGACGTTTTGCCTGTTTGATTGTCTTCCAGAGGGAATAACTACACTGTTTGTATTCTGCCATATTCCCAGTCACCTTGCCGTGGTTGAATGCGGTGGTTCGCGCTTTCAGTTTTGCGCCAATGCTGCCATCTAGCCACTATTTTTGGTTTTAATAGTCACAGTGGGAACAACATCCCCTATACACTTCCTGATGAACTCAGTCACTGTGTCCGTGTATACGTCAATGTTATTCTCAGAGGCAACCAGGAACATATCCCAGTCCGCGTGATCAAAACAACCTTGAAGCATGGATTCCGATTGGTCAGACCAGCGTTGAATAGACCTTAGCACAGTTACTTCCTGTTTGAGTTTCTGCCTATAGGAAGGGAGGAGCAAAATGGAGTCGTGTTCTGATTTGCCGAAGGGGGAGTAACAATGGTAGACCATTTTTGCAGCGCGAGTACTACAGGCAATGTGTTGATAGAACTTTGGTAGCGTTTTCCTCATATTTGCTTTGTTAAAATCCCCAGCTACAATAAATGCGGCCACAGCATATGTGGTTTTCAGTTTGCATAAAGTCCAATGTAGTTCCTTGAGGGCCGTCGTGGTGTCGGCTTGAGGGGGAATATACACGGCTGTGACTATAACCGAAGATAATTATACTGGGAGGAAATACGGTCGGCATTTGATTGGTATTCTAGGTCGGGTGAAGAAAAAGGACTTGAGTTCCTGTACGTTACCACAATCACACCTTGAGTAGTTAATCATGAAACATACACCACCGCCTTTCTTCTTCCAGGAGAGTTCTTTATTCCTGTCTGTGCGATGTACTGAGAACCCAGCTGGCTGTATATCCCGAGAGAGCCATGATTCTGTGAAAAATAAAATAAATAAAAAAATACTGCAAAGTTGCTAAGGAGCTAGAAACAGAGCTGCCATGTCTGTCGGCGCCATCTTGCTCAAGTCATTGTTTATAGGGAAAATACGAACAGGCTATTATATTGTTGCATTAAATTACATGTTTGCATCTCGTCCTTTTGATGGTTTGAGTGCCTGGCCTACCGGGAATTCTACTATATTGCGACAAACGCAACATTACTTAATTTGGCTAAAGAAAATGGCTCAACAGAAAAACATTCTTGCATATTTAAAGAACTGGTTTAAACCTTCACAAATGTTTTGAATAGGCCTATATTGCAGCAATTACCAACAAAGGCAAGTGCCTACCGTAAGCAAATGACAGCAATAGGCTAATGCTATTTCTTTTACAGCAGGAAACTAAATACACATCACAGTTCAAACTTAATTTAGCTAACTAAAATGTCTCAACAAAATGAAACAAAACACTTTTTTCAAGAACTGGTTTACAAAAGATAACAAATACGAAAATAAATAATAAAAAGATAGAAAATTGCATCAAACCTGAATAGCGAGATTCACACGGTCCATGTGGCCGTGCCAACGTTCTTCTCATGATTCACACGGTCCATTTGGCCGTGCCAACGTTCTTCTCATGATTCACACAGTCCATTTGGCCGTGCCAACGTTCTTCTCATGATTCACACGGTCCGTTTGGCCGTGCCAACGTTCTTCTCATGATTCACACGGTCCATTTGGCCGTGCCAACGTTCTTCTCATGATTCACACGGTCCGTTTGGCCGTGCCAACGTTCTTCTCATGATTCACACGGTCCATTTGGCCGTGCCAACGTTCTTCTCATGATTCACACAGTCCATTTGGCCGTGCCAACGTTCTTCTCATGATTCACACGGTCCATTTGGCCGTGCCAACGTTCTTCTCATGATTCACACGGTCCGTTTGGCCGTGCCAACGTTCTTCTCATGATTCACACGGTCCATTTGGCCGTGCCAACGTTCTTCTCATGATTCACACGGTCCATTTGGCCGTGCCAACGTTCTTCTCATGATTCACACGGTCCATGTGGCCGTACCAACGTTCTTCTCATGATTCACACGGTCCATTTCGCCGTGCCAACGTTCTTCTCATCTTTGTCCAGTACAATATTAAAACTTTGTCCCAGAGGACGTTCCCCTTGTTATTAACCTCTAGTCCCAGAGGACATTCCCCTTGTTATTAACCTCTAGTCCCAGAGGACGTTCCCCTTGTTATTAACCTCTAGTCCCAGAGGACGTTCCCCTTGTTATTAACCTCTAGTCCCAGAGGACGTTCCCCTTGTTATTAACCTCTAGTCCCAGAGGACATCCCCCTGGTTATTAACCTCTAGTCCCAGAGACATTCCCCTTGTTATTAACCTCTAGTCCCAGAGGACATTCCCCTTGTTATTAACCTCTAGTCCCAGAGGACGTTCCCCTTGTTATTAACCTCTAGTCCCAGAGGACGTTCCCCTTGTTATTAACCTCTAGTCCCAGAGGACGTTCCCCTTGTTATTAGCCTCTAGTCCCAGAGGACATTCCCCTTGTTATTAACCTCTAGTCCCCGAGGACGTTCCCCTCGTCGGCTTCTTTTCACTACACTCTTTTTCCTCTAAGTATGTTTTACTTCAGTGAAAAAGGCCTCCATCTTCTCAATCAACAGTAGCCTGGACAAGGCTCCTTTCACTTGTTGTCTTTCTCCTCAGCAGCAGGCACACGTGAGGTGAGCAGCCGGAACCAGTTTCAGCTGGACTTTACTGTAAGCTATACGTTTCATTGAGTTGCAACTGGCTGACACAGATATCAAGTTTGCACTGTTCTCATTACCCCACACAAATTAAATGAACAGAGGACAGTTCTCATTACCCCACACAAATTAAATGAACAGAGGACAGGTCCAGTCGGTAAATACATTTTAATTGCACATACCTGAGACCCATTGTATCAGACCCAACCCAGATCCAAGACATCCTGGGTCGGAACTCAGAATTTCTTGTCTTTTGGACCTGTGAAGTCCTCTGTTGTAGAGCATGTCCCTCCTCTTAGCTGGGATATTGAGCAGTCCATCACAGGATTCTGCGGGGGGGGGGGGGGGGGGGGGGGGGGGGGGGGAGACTACAACTTGTGTTGGGCGGTTCTTCATGCTCTGGCCCCCGTTCCTCCCCCAAAATGCAACACGAATTTGACAATGGAGCATCTATTAGCTACATGGTGACGTCAACCGAAGTATAGCGAAACAAAGGGTTGGATTTAGCTAACACTAGAAGCTCATCTACAGCCGATGCCAGCACCAAGAGGGCAGATGACAAATATGGTGCCTAGCGAAGTAGCTATTTTTCCTGCTAGCCACCTAGCTAGCTAGCTAACTTTAGTTTATCTGCAGAAACCCATATTGAGTATTGCTGGCTAACATACTACTGTGTTACAGTGGGGGAAATAAAATACTTTTTCTGTTTGCTAACTTAGCTAGCTAGCTGACTAAGTTAAGCTAGCTAAACAACTACTGGTAGCCATATCTATGACAACACATATAAGAGGTTTTACAATCGGAGATCTTTTGCAACTTGTTAGCAAACGTGTAACATCAGCAACTGTAAATCATTTTACTAGCTAGCTATATGTAACATATAATTGGTGAGGGTTGACATTGGTTATGATTATGACCGTGGATGCATTTCAAGCTCACTAAATTATAGGCAATGACGCAAGATAGGATTCCAAACAGATGTAAACAACAGTTATTGCGTATCCAGCTAGCTAGCTAGCTAGCTATGTTTACTAGCAAACAGTGAGGAGAAACAATATTACAACATTTTACTGTTGTAAATCTCTAAAACTGAAGCTGGTTTTACTATAACAAATATTTGCCTAAGCAAGCCTGACAGACATGGATATAGCTAGATACTGTCTGCCTACCTACCTAGGCTCATTTGTACGGTCTGGTCACTGTGCACAAGGTTGAAGGTTATTCCATATGTCTTTCTATTAGGCTAGATATTGTTGTAAATGTAATCTCTGTGCCTGTGCACATGTATGCATGTTCAACTAGTCTACCCTAATGTTGATGCTATGCTTGCACGGTTCAACTGTTGTTCAAACTGTAAAATATAGTGTCATTTCTTTTTTTTTTTTTTTTGTCTTAGACAAAAGTGTGGTGCCTGGGCTTCTTCCTGGAGTGGATTCTAGATACAGAAACATAATTTCTTTGCCTGCGTGTGTCATTGAAGCAGAACTGTATCCTATGAACTGTATCCATCTCGAGGGATTAGGCATTATGCTGGTGTCACGCCCTGGCTCTGGGGACTCTTATATGTTGAGCCAGGGTGTGGATTTTTCTATGTTATAGTTTTCTATGTTGTGTTCTAGATCGTTTAGTTTCTATGTTGGCCAGGGTGGTTCCCAATCAGAGACAGCTGTAGCTCGTTGTCTCTGATTGGGGACCATACTTAGGCAGCCTGTTGGCACCAGTTTATTGTGGGATCTTGTTCCGTAAAGGTTTGTTGTATTACCTAGGACTTCACGTATCGTTTTGTTGTTTTTGCTCGTGTTGTGTACACTTCAATAGAGTATGTACGCCTATCACACTGCGCCTTGGTCCGCTTCTCATCCTATCACGCTGCGCCTTGGTCCGCTTCTCATCCTATCACGCTGCGCCTTGGTCCGCTTCTCATCCTATCACGCTGCGCCTTGGTCCACTTCTCATAACGATCGTGACAGCTGGATTTCAAGCAGATTACTTATTCGGAGCTGAATGGCAGTTTGATCATTATACACAACACTCCTCCCACAGCTGTACAAGTATTCCCTGAACTTACTGTATATTTCTTTGGAATGGTAATTTCATCATGACCACCTCTCCCATCATCTGCTGATCAGCGTTTCTTTTAGCCACAGATTGTTACACCCAGATAATGTGATTTAACCAAAGAGTTTTGGCATCCATTACTGGTAGTTACAGGATAGGTACTGTTTTGTGTAGCACAGAGAATTTTCGACCAACCTTAGCGATGCCATCTTCGTCCTTGATTCGGGGAAACAGGAGTCTCATAAAATGTCAGTGTCCAGTTGCAGCGGGTCAGTTTAAATTTAGAAAATGCTCCGTTATTAAAATAAATAATTTTTTTTTGCTCCATAAAGTAATCCAACAATATGTGCTCCGACATCGTGTCTATTTAAAGTCTTCTCACTCGTTGATGGAGACACACTCGGACACACTGAACTGTACTACTCTGTTCATAAAAAAAATAAATGGTATGTTACTTTTACCATATAACATTCTTGTTGAATACACAGTTCTCTTGAGTTAGCATTAAATAGTGTACACTCTCCTGTATTTTAGAATTTTACAAATAAATAAACATTATTTGGATATCTTAATGTCTAGCATCTGTTTGATGCTACAGTGCCCTGTACAGCTAATATAAATATCTTATGTGAAGGGCAGACATATTTCAAAGATTGATAGAAAAAAATCCGTATTTATTTTATGGTGGTTCTACATCAGGGCTCTCTAACCCCGTCCTGTAGGTTTTCACTCCAACCCTGTTCCTGGAGAGCTACCGTCCTGTAGGTTTTCACTCCAACCCTAATCTAGCACACCTGATTCTAATAATTAGCTGCTTGATAAGCTGAACCAGGTTAGTTATAAATGGGGTTGGGGTGAAAATCTGCAGGAGGGCAGCTCTCCAGGAACATGGTTGGAGACTCCTGTTCTACTGGATATGGTCTTATGCTGAGCCAAACCGGCTGCGTTTACACAGGCAGCCCAATTCTGATCCTTTTTTCACCAATTGGTCTCAATCACATCAGATATTTTTCAGACTCCCGAGTGGCGCAGTGGTCTAAGGCACTGCATCGCAGTGCTAGCTGTGCCACTAGAGATCCTGGTTCGAGTCCAGGCTCTGTCGCAGCCGGCCGTGACCGGGAGACCCATGGGTGGCGCACAATTGGCCCAGCGTCGTCCAAGGGTAGGGAGGGTTTGGCCGGCAGGGATGTGGGTTCGTTTCCCACGGGGGGCCAGTATAAAAAAAATAAAAAAATAAAAAATACTATGCATTCACTAACTGTAAGTCGCTTTGGATAAGAGCGTCTGCTAAATGACTAAATGTAAAGAACAGATCTGTTGGTCAAAAGACCAATTAGTGTGTAAACGCAGGCATAGTCCTTTATCCGGCAATTGTGTTCGGCATGGTTGGCTGTGGAAGCTGAGAATGGTCTTGTCCTGTCTGCGGTGAACGGCCAGCTGGATAAGACTCTGCCCAAGGTGGTGTAGGGCTTCTTAACCACTCACTGTTTGGTCCTCTTGCAAGAAGATTTGCTGGTACTGCACGTCTCCTGGAAATACTAAAGAAGGTGTGAAAAGTCTTAGGAAGGCAGGTCTTACACAGTATGAATTGTTGTGTATGGGAGATTGAGGAGAAATGCCACCTCAATTGTTCTCATACACAACAATACATTTACTGTCTAAGCACAACCAAAAACCCCGTCCTCATCTCAAAGACCTGTCTGTAAACCTCCCCCAGCCCATTGACTGACAGATCATTGTTGTCAATAGTAGCAGGGGATTGTTGTAGACGTGTCTCTGTATTGTGTTTTAGAGAATCTACAGAGAGGAGAATGAGGTGGTTGTGTCATTACTGTTGTAGTCTTGATTTATACCTTTTCAGTGTTCCTGGCTGGCTTCAGGCCCACAATCTTGTTGAGCTCCATAACAGCAAGGTGTGTCCTTTCCCTCATGCTTTGGGTTATTTTTCAGCACTGTGGAATGACTCCAGATAAGCTGAGTTAAAAAGAGAAGAGGGTTAGACTGAATTGATGACATGGTCTGGAAGGTTCTCTGTGGTCCTCAGGCTACCTCGAACCACCTGTAACCCCTTAACACAGCTTGTAAACATTTTGGCCAACTTACCTTCACCTTGTGCAGAGCTAGGGGTTGGAAGCGCATGTTGGTGGAATCAGATTTCTGTACCACCTACAACAAAATACAGAATACACAATTTAACCACCCCACTAATTATATTGATCTCTATTCGACTGGCTAGCTAAGCATACCGAACATGTACATTATAATATTGTCAGCTTGCATTTTGCTAACTAGCGCCACTAAATTGGCATCAAGATTGTTAGCCAGCTGAGACTGTCTGAGAACCAACTAACCAACCATAGACGATTTATACACATTCATAATTGCTACCAACATACAAACAGAGAGTGAGTTAGCTATATCGACAATTCTATTTTTAGTAACAGTGTTTTCCAGACAAGGGTGGAATAGATGGCTACCAAATTGAGATACCAAATCAGAATAACATTAGCTAGCTAGCTAACGTCAGTCAAAGATAGAATGAACAAACAAACATGTTTACTCTGCCGAAGTTAGCTACCAGTCTATCAGTGACTACCAGTACCATGGCATAAGCTAAATTGATTGACCGTGTGTTTACCGAAAGATGCGCTATGTGATTTAGCTGATGTCTTTTAGAGTTAAATACAGGACTGTAACGTTAGCTAGCTAGCTAAATTACCCAGCTAGGCTAGCAAGCTAGCTAACGTTAGGTCACCTCTAAATGAGAATCTTCCGTTTTGTTGTCTCAGCTGTCGTCGAAATGGATTCCCCAACAGGTCAGCCTGAATATCCCTCTGATAACCTTTGGTCACCGTATCATTCTTGATAGCCGCAAGCCACTGGTAGAATCGGGGTGAATCTCCGGTAGGTAGAACGGTGAAAGGTAACTAATTTTCATTCTTGTTTGTAATTAGCACAGGCAGGCACAGAACACCACACGGGCATGATGAAAAACATTAGTGAAAAACAAAAGTTTTCAAATAAATCTTGCCTAGAGAAGTTCTGAGATTATTGTGTGTTGGTCGTTCGAAGTAAACAATGCTATTATTCCAGTTTGTGGCCACGCCCCCTCTATCAGCCGGACTTACTGGTTCACTATGAGGAGAAGAATACACAGGGGGTCGAAACTTCCTGATTCTACCAGTGAAATTAAAATGTGTGTTCTAGCTTGTGGTTTGGATAATTGTGATGTTTATGATTTTAAAAAACGTAGTGTTGTTCATATAGTAATGACTACATGCCAGGGTGAAATTCCCCTTTAAACCCATTATGCTCCTTTGAGACCCCACTTTCAAAGTCACTGAGATCTCTTCTTCTAGCCATGGTAGCCAAAATAATGGACAACTTGGGCATTTTTATACATGACCCTAAGCATGGTGGGATGGTAATTGCTTAATTAACTCAGGAACCACACCTGTAGGGAAGCACCTCCTTTCAATATACAGTTGAAGTCGGAAGTTTACAAACACTTAGGTTGGAGTCATTAAAACTTGTTTTTCAACCACTCCACTAATTTCTTGTTAACAAACTATAGTTTTGGCAAGTCAGTTAGGACATCTACTTTGTGCATGACACAAGTACATTTTCCAACAATTGTTTACAGACAGATTATTTCACTTATAATTCACTGTATCACAATTCCAGTGGGTCAGAAATGTACATACACTAAGTTGACTGTGCCTTTAAACAGCTTGGAAAATTCCAGAAAATGATGTCATGGCTTTAGAAGCTTCTGATAGGCTAATTGACATAATTTGAGTCAATTGGAGGTGTACCTGTGGATGTATTCCAAGGCCTACCTTCAAACTCGGTGCCTCTTTGCTTGACATCATGGGAAAATCAAAAGAAATCAGCCAAAAATGGTAGACCTCCACAAGTCTGGTTCATCCTTGGGAGCAATTTCCAAACGCCTGAAGGTACCACGTTCATCTGTACAAACAATAGTACGCAAGTATAAACACCATGGGACCGCGCAGCCGTCATACCACTCAGGAAGGAGACGCGTTCTGTCTTCTGGAGATGAATGTACTTTGGTGCGAAAAGTGCAACTCAATCCCAGAACAACAGCAAAGGACCTTGTGAAGATGCTGGAGGAAACGGGTACAAAAGTATCTATATCCACAGTAAACTGAGTCCTATATCGACATAACCTGAAAGGCCGCTCAGCAAGGAAGGAGCCACTGCTCCAAAATCGCCATAAAAAAGCCAGACTACGGTTTGCAACTGCACATGAGGACAAAGATTGTACTTTTTTGGAGAAATGTCCTCTGGTCTGATGAAACAAAAATAGAACTGTTTGGCCATAATGATCATCGTTATGTTTGGAGGAAAAAGGGGGTCGCTTGCAAGTCGAAGAACACCATCCCAACCGTGAAGCACGGGGGTGGCAGCATCATGCTGTGGGGGTGCTTTGCTGCAGGAGGGACTGGTGCACTTCAGAAAATAGATGGCATCATGAGGAAGGGAAATTATGTGGATATATTGAAGCAACATCTCAAGACATCAGTCAGGAAGTCAAAACTTGGTCGCAAATGGGTCTTCCAAAGTTGTGGCAAAATGACTTAAGGACAACAAAGTCAAGGTATTGGAATGGCCATCACAAAGCCCTGACCTCAGTCCTATAGAAAATGTGTGGGCAGAACTGAAAAAGCGTGTGAGAGCAAGGAGGCCTACAAACCTGACTCAGTTACACCAGCTCTGTCAGGAGGAATGGGCCAAAATGCACCCAACTTATTGTGGGAAGCTTGTGGATGGCTACCCGAAACGTTTGACCCAAGTTAAACAATTTAAAGGCAATGCTACCAAATACTAATTGAGTGTATTTAAACGTCTGACCCGCTGGGAATGTGATGAAAGAAATAAAAGCTGAAAATAAATCATTCTCTCTACTATTATTCTGACATTTCACATTCTTAAAATAAAGTGGTGATCCTAACTGACCTAAGACAGGGAATTTTTACTAGGATTAAATGTCAGGAATTGTGAAAAACTGAGTTTACATGTATTTGGCTAAGGTGTATGTAAACTTCCGACTTCAACTGTACTTTGTATCCCTCAGTGTTTCCTTTATTTTGGCAGTTAACTGTAGATCTCACTCTGTAACTTTGATATGCCTGTGGAGAATACAGTATTATGTTCAACAATACATTGAAAATGTATTCATGTTTAGATTTTTCAATATTCATAAATTAATGTAAGAAATGTATTATTGAAATCAAAATATTTCTCATATTAGTGAGCAAGCAGTGAAGCTTCATATGACACCGATGTTTTCTTTTGTAGCAACTACAGATTTAAACTGTGTTAAAGGAGGCCTGGGTCAGAACAAAATGTCACAAGTGCTATGGATCATATTTTGTGAAAATCCCAAAAAATCATGGTATTTTTTTGTTGTAGTTTCGTTAGGAATCCCCCAGACATAACGGTACCCTCAGCAGCTTAGTATACCTGCGCTAAGGCGATACAGTCTGACCCTAGAGTCCCTTTCCTGTGGTCTAATGACCTAGTGGCCTCTTGGGTGGAATGTCATTCATATTTTTCATAATTAATAAACATGAAATCTGGTGTTTCTATGTCAAACGGTTTTGCTATATTTCAGTCTTCAGATATAGAGTGTAATATTGGGATGCAAACTCAACATTGAATACATTTCAACTCTATATCTGACATGTTCAGGTGTCTTCTTTTCTTTTTTTTTAAGCCCATAACCATGTGTGTGAGGTGTATACTTTTGTTTCAAAGAAAGAGAGAGAGAGAAAAAGAGAGAGAGAGAGAGAGAGAGAGACAGACAGAGAGAGAGAGAGAGAGAGAGAGAGAGAGAGATTTGTTTAAGACTACCAAGAAACTCTCTGTGTGACCCTGATATAGCCCACTCGGTGAAAGGTTAACAGTATTTCTGTCTCCTCCAGAACTACTGAAAGAGTGGGGAAAAAATGGACTCTTAAGGACTTTGAATAAAATAAACCTTTAGATTGACCATTGACTGTATGAGCTAGTGACAGAATAGTATGCTGCTGTACAGTTTAACATTGTGATGCCTTTTAGGAGCAGGATTCATACTAGTCAAGGGCTTCCTGTGTCCAAAATGGCACCCTATCCAGGCCCAGGTCAAGGTAGTGCACGGCCATAGGCCACCATCGAAGAGACACTTCATCACAACGTGTAGGGTTGTATTCCTATTCATCATAATGTGATCTACTCTAGTCATGGGGAATATGGAGTAGAAATGTTGATGGTCTGACTGATGCCTTCCTGGGGTATTGGAACACATTCTCTGCAGAGTGAGAGTCAGAGAGAAAGAGTCTTTATTATTTTGGAACTTTTGTGAGTGTAATGTTTACTGTTATTATCTATTTCACATGCTTTGGCAATGTATAAATATGTTTCCCATGCTAAGAAGGCCCCTTAAATATATGAGAGAGAGAGACTGTTAATATTTATTGTTTATTTCACTTTTGTTTACTATCTACTTCACTTGCTTTGGCAATGTTAACACACGTTTCCCATGCCAATAAAGCCCTTAAATTGAATTGAGAGAGAGAGAGAGAGAGAGAGAGAGAGAGAGAGAGAGAGAGAGAGAGAGAGAGAGAGAGAGAGAGAGAGAGAGAGAGAGAGAGAGAGAGAGAGAGAGAGAGAGAGAGAGAGAGAGAGAGAGAGAGAGAGAGAGAGAGAGAGAGAGAGAGAGAGAGAGAGAGAGAGAGAGAGAGAGAGAGAGAGAGAGAGAGAGAGAGAGAGAGAGAGAGAGAGAGAGAGAGAGAGAGAGAGAGAGAGAGAGAGAGAGAGACAGAGACAGAGATTCCTCTGTAGGGACCTGACAGCCAGTCATATCTGCTGGAACTATGAGGCATGAAACACCTTGCAGTATAACACCTCTCCCAATTCTTCCCAAGTGGCAGCCTAGTCCCTACATAGTGCACTACTCCCTCCATGCCACTGAGAGCTCTTGAGAGTGCAGTCTTCAGTTCAGCCTCTAGATGGCAGTGTATACACATGCATGGCACACTGACGGCTGACCTGTCATCCTCTCTCGTCAGCCTGTCCCTGTGCATTCAGGCTTATCGACTGGGAAATGCATTAAAGCTCAGATGACAAGCTCTCTCTGGGTTATAAGAGGAAGTGGAGTGGGTGACTTCCTTTTCTTTTCTTCTCCCTCATCCCTCTCTCACCCCCATAGGATGAAAAAAGACAGGTCATCCCATAGCACAGACTGTGATATCACCACATACATTCCATCTTTCAGCTGTGAGGAGAAATAGGATTTGATTCCCCCCTGCATTCTAATCCAGTAAAAGAAACCCAATCCCAGTATTAGATCTGCTTGGTATTGTTTCTCATGTCAATATCTGATAATACCAACAACAGCAGCAGCAGAAGAAGAAGGGGAAGGATTGCCGTTTGTTGGGTAGCGCTATCTGAGGGTGGAGTGAGGGCGTGCAGGCACACAGCAGTCATACATTCTAAAATGTGGTTGAATTTATATGGGGTTTTCTCCATATAATAATATCATAACATAATCCGTATGTAAGGCTGAGAAGTGAGAATAGAGTGATGCCCTGGTAACCTTCAGGAATTTGTCAAAGAAGAAACCTTAAGACTCAAAGCCTCTCTACACCTAACACACATCTCATATAGTCCCCATCCCTAACCCAGTCCTCTCTGTGTTCATCCCTAACCCAGTCCTCTCTGTCTGTTCAACCCTAACCCAGTCCTCTCTGTGTTCATCCCTAACCCAGTCCTCTCTGTGTTCATTTCTAACCCAGTCCTCTGTGTGTTCAACCCTAACCCAGTCCTCTCTGTGTTCATCCCTAACCCAGTCCTCTCTGTGTTCATCCCTAACCCAGTCCTCTCTGTCTGTTCAACCCTAACCCAGTCCTCTCTGTTTGTTCAACCCTAACCCAGTCCTCTCTGTGTTTATCCCTAACCCAGTCCTCTCTGTGTGTTCATCTGTAACCCCGGTCCTCTCTGTGTGTCCACAGGGAACAGGAGCTGAAGGTGATCCAGGCCCGCAGGTGTCTGGAGGATGCACTGATGGCAGACGGTTTGGCGCGGGCCTCCGAATCCAGCAGAGACTCAGAGGACAAGGCTGCATAGGAGACCAGATATGGTGAGGGGTTATGGGGCCTGAGGATCTGTGGTTGGGAGTAGAGGGCTGGGGGGTACAGGGTTATGGGGCTGGAGGATCTGTGGTTGGGAGTAGAGGGCTGGGGGGTACAGGGTTATGGGGCTGGAGGATCTGTGGTTGGGAGTAGAGGGCTGGGGGGTACAGGGTTATGGGGCTGGAGGATCTATGGTTGGGAGTAGAGGGCTGGGGGGTACAGGGTTATGGGGCTGGAGGATCTGTGGTTGGGAGTAGAGGGCTGGGGGGTACAGGGTTATGGGGCTGGAGGATCTGTGGTTGGGAGTAGAGGGCTGGGGGGTACAGGGTTATGGGGCTGGAGGATCTGTGGTTGGGAGTAGAGGGCTGGGGGGTACAGGGTTATGGGGCTGGAGGATCTATGGTTGGGAGTAGAGGGTTGGGGGGGTACAGGGTTATGGGGCTGGAGGATCTATGGTTGGGAGTAGAGGGTTGGGGTGTGGGGGTGTGGCCAGAGCTGTGGGGGCGAGACAGAGTTGTGTGGGGCAGAGCAGGGGGGGACAGAGCTGTGAGTGTGTGTGAGTGTGTGTGTGTGGGGGGGCAACAGGACCAAATGGGACCAGTTATAATCATGAGCTGCTACTGAGGTACAGGTGTGGGCTAGAGCAGGGATTCCCAAATGTTTTGTGATGGCAAATTTCTCAGAACACAACTCTGTCAAGAGTGCGATAAAATAGCATACAAGCAGTTTTACCATGACTGCTGCAGTGCATGGCCAGACTAACTAAGTCTCTGAGCCTGGAAAATAACGTTTTAAAGGCCCCCCTCTTCGCATCGGAGAGACATACAGTGAGGGAAAAAAGTATTTGATCCCCTGCTGATTTTGTACGTTTGCCCACTGACAAAGACATGATCAGTCTATAATTTTAATGGTAGGTTTATTTGAACAGTGAGAGACAGAATAACAAAAAAAAATCCAGAAAAATGCATGTCAAAAATGTTATAAATTGATTTGCATTTTAATTAGGGAAATAAGTGTTTGACCCCTCTGCAAAACATGACTTAGTACTTGGTGGCAAAACCCTTTTTGGCAATCACAGAGGTCAGACGTTTCTTGTAGTTGGCCACCAGGTTTGCACACATCTCAGGAGGGATTTTGTCTCACTCCTCTTTGCAGATCTTCTCCAAGTCATTAAGGTTTCGAGGCTGACGTTTGGCAACTCGAACCTTCAGCTCCCTCCACAGATTTTCTATGGGATTAAGGTCTGGAGACTGGCTAGGCCACTCCAGGACCTTAATGTGCTTCTTCTTGAGCCACTCCTTTGTTGCCTTGGCTGTGTGTTTTGGGTAATTGTCATGCTGGAATACCCATCCACGACCCATTTTCAATGCCCTGGCTGAGGGAAGGAGGTTCTCACCCAAGATTTGACGGTACATGGCCCCGTCCATCATCCCTTTGATGCGGTGAAGTTGTCCTGTCCCCTTAGCAGAAAAACACCCCCAAAGCATAATGTTTCCACCTCCATGTTTGACGGTGGGGATGGTGTTCTTGGGGTCATAGGCAGCATTCCTCCTCCTCCAAACACGCCGAGTTGAGTTGATGGCAAAGAGCTCGATTTTGGTGTCATCTGACCACAACACTTTCACCCAGTTCTCCTCTGAATCATTCAGATGTTCATTGGCAAACTTCAGACGGGCCTGTATATGTGATTTCTTGAGCAGGGGGACCTTGCAGGCGCTGCAGGATTTCAGTCCTTCACGGCGTAGTGTGTTACCAATTGTTTTCTTGGTGACTATGGTCCCAGCTGCCTTGAGATCATTGACAAGATCCTCCCATGTAGTTCTGGGCTGATTCCTCACCGTTCTCATGATCATTGCAACTCCACGAGGTGAGATCTTGCATGGAGCCCCAGGCCGAGGGAGATTGACAGTTCTTTTGTGTTTCTTCCATTTGCGAATAATCGCACCAACTGTTGTCACCTTCTCACCAAGCTGCTTGGCGATGGTATTGTAGCCCATTCCAGCCTTGTGTAGGTCTACAATCCTGTCCCTGACATCCTTGGAGAGTTCTTTGGTCTTGGCCATGGTGGAGAGTTTGGAATCTGATTGATTGATTGCTTCTGTGGACAGGTGTCTTTTATACAGGTAACAAACTGAGATTAGGAGCACTCCCTTTAAGAGTATGCTCCTAATCTCAGCTCGTTACCTGTATAAAAGACACCTGGGAGCCAGAAATCTTTCTGATTGAGAGGGGGTCAAATACTTATTTCCCTCATTAAAATGCAAATCAATTTATAACATTTTTGACATGCGTTTTTCTGGATTTTTGTTGTTGTTATTCTGTCTCTCACTGTTCAAATAAACCTACCATTAAAATTATAGACTGATCATGTCTTTGTCAGTGGGCAAACGTACAAAATCAGCAGGGGATCAAATACTTTTTTCCCTCACTGTAATTGCAGTAATTTCCTGCATTTCTACACATTTTCCCATTGAACAGGGAGAACATTTTGCCGTTTTAAAGCTTAAATTACAGTGCATTTATGTTCAAAACAACATTGAGTTGAAATATGGATGATTGATGAAGTACTGTGGATCCATGTGAGCCTCCCAGATCTGGCCCCGGACCCCAGTTTGTGAACCACTGTGCTAGAGTAGGTCCCCAACTCTGGAACACCCTTCTCTCTCCATGTCAGGAGCTCACAATACATACACATATTCTAGTCCACTCCACACTAAAGACACCTCTTCACACAGCCTTACCCGGATTCTCTGTTGTCTTTTATCCTCCGTCTAGTTCACTTCTCCTGTTTAGTGTTCTCCATGGTTAGTCTGTCATCATGTTTAGTGTTCTCCCTGGTTAGTCTGTCATCATGTTTAGTGTTCTCCATGGTTCGTCTGTCATCATGTTTAGTGTTCTCCATGGTTAGTCTGTCATCATGTTTAGTGTTCTCCATGGTTAGTCTGTCATCATGTTTAGTGTTCTCCATGGTTAGTCTGTCATCATGTTTAGTGTTTTCCATGGTTAGTCTGTCATCATGTTTAGTGTTCTCCATGGTTAGTCTGTCATCATGTTTAGTGTTCTCCCTGGTTAGTCTGTCATCATGTTTAGTGTTCTCCATGGTTAGTCTGTCATCATGTTTAGTGTTCTCCATGGTTAGTCTGTCATCATGTTTAGTGTTCTCCATAGTTAGTCTGTCATCATGTTTAGTGTTCTCCATGGTCAGTCTGTCATCATGTTTAGTGTTCTCCATGGTTAGTCTGTCATCATGTTTAGTGTTCTCCCTGGTTAGTCTGTCATCATGTTTAGTGTTCTCCATGGTTAGTCTGTCATCATGTTTAGTGTTCTCCATGGTTAGTCTGTCATCATGTTTAGTGTTCTCCATGGTTAGTCTGTCATCATGTTTAGTGTTCTCCATGGTTAGTCTGTCATCATGTTTAGTGTTCTCCATGGTTAGTCTATCATCATGTTTAGTGTTCTCCATGGTTAGTCTGTCATCATGTTTAGTGTTCTCCCTGGTTAGTCTGTCATCATGTTTAGTGTTCTCCATGGTTAGTCTGTCATCATGTTTAGTGTTCTCAATGGTTGTTAGTCTGTCATCATGTTTAGTGTTCTCCATGGTTAGTCTGTCATCATGTTTAGTGTTCTCCATGGTTAGTCTGTCATCATGTTTAGTGTTCTCCATGGTTAGTCTGTCATCATGTTTAGTGTTCTCCATGGTTAGTCTGTCATCATGTTTAGTGTTCTCCATGGTTAGTCTGTCATCATGTTTAGTGTTCTCCATGGTTAGTCTGTCATCATGTTTAGTGTTCTCCATGGTTAGTCTGTCATCATGTTTAGTGTTCTCCATGGTTAGTCTGTCATCGTGTTTAGTGTTCTCCATGGTTAGTCTGTCATCATGTTTAGTGTTCTCCCTGGTTAGTCTGTCATCATGTTTAGTGTTCTCCATGGTTAGTCTGTCATCATGTTTAGTGTTCTCCATGGTTAGTCTGTCATCATGTTTAGTGTTCTCCATGGTTAGTCTGTCATCATGTTTAGTGTTCTCCATGGTTAGTCTGTCATCATGTTTAGTGTTCTCCATGGTTAGTCTGTCATCATGTTTAGTGTTCTCCATGGTTAGTCTGTCATCATGTTTAGTGTTCTCCATGGTTAGTCTGTCATCATGTTTAGTGTTCTCCATGGTTAGTCTGTCATCATGTTTAGTGTTCTCCCTGGTTAGTCTGTCATCATGTTTAGTGTTCTCCATGGTTAGTCTGTCATCATGTTTAGTGTTCTCCATGGTTAGTCTGTCATCATGTTTAGTGTTCTCCATGGTTAGTCTGTCATCATGTTTAGTGTTCTCCATGGTTAGTCTGTCATCATGTTTAGTGTTCTCCATGGTTAGTCTGTCATCATGTTTAGTGTTCTCCCTGGTTAGTCTGTCATCATGTTTAGTGTTCTCCATGGTTAGTCTGTCATCATGTTTAGTGTTCTCCATGGTTAGTCTGTCATCATGTTTAGTGTTCTCCATGGTTAGTCTGTCATCATGTTTAGTGTTCTCCATGGTTAGTCTGTCATCATGTTTAGTGTTCTCCATGGTTAGTCTATCATCATGTTTAGTGTTCTCCATGGTTAGTCTGTCATCATGTTTAGTGTTCTCCCTGGTTAGTCTGTCATCATGTTTAGTGTTCTCCCTGGTTAGTCTGTCATCATGTTTAGTGTTCTCCTTAGTCAGTCTGTCATCATGTTTAGTGTTAGTCTGTCATCATGTTTAGTGTTCTCCATGGTCAGTCTGTCATCATGTTTAGTGTTATCCATGGTTAGTCTGTCATCGTGTTTAGTGTTCTCCATGGTTAGTCTGTCATCATGTTTAGTGTTCTCCATGGTTAGTCTGTCATCATGTTTAGTGTTCTCCATGGTTAGTCGGTCATCATGTTTAGTGTTCTCCATGGTTAGTCTGTCATCATGTTTAGTGTTCTCAATGGTTAGTCTGTCATCATGTTTAGTGTTCTCCCTGGGTAGTCTGTCATCATGTTTAGTGTTCTCCATATTTAGTCTGTCATCATGTTTAGTGTTCTCCATGGTTAGTCTGTCATCATGTTTAGTGTTCTCCATGGTTAGTCTGTCATCATGTTTAGTGTTCTCCCTGGTTAGTCTGTCATCATGTTTAGTGTTCTCCCTGGTTAATCTGTCATCATGTTTAGTGTTCTCCATGGTTAGTCTGTCATCATGTTTAGTGTTCTCCATGGTTAGTCTGTCATCATGTTTAGTGTTCTCCATGGTTAGTCTGTCATCATGTTTAGTGTTCTCCATGGTTAGTCTGTCATCATGTTTAGTGTTCTCCATGGTTAGTCTGTCATCATGTTTAGTGTTCTCCATGGTTAGTCTGTCATCATGTTTAGTGTTCTCAATGGTTGTTAGTCTGTCATCATGTTTAGTGTTCTCCATGGTTAGTCTGTCATCATGTTTAGTGTTCTCCATGGTTAGTCTGTCATCATGTTTAGTGTTCTCCATGGTTAGTCTGTCATCATGTTTAGTGTTCTCCCTGGTTAGTCTGTCATCATGTTTAGTGTTCTCAATGGTTGTTAGTCTGTCATCATGTTCAGTGTTCTCCATGATTAGTCTGTCATCATGTTTAGTGTTCTCCATGGTTAGTCTGTCATCATTGTTTAGTGTTCTCCATGGTTAGTCTGTCATCATGTTTAGTGTTCTCCATGGTCAGTCTGTCATCGTGTTTAGTGTTCTCCATGGTTAGTCTGTCATTATGTTTAGTGTTCTCCCTGGTTAGTCTGTCATCATGTTTAGTGTTCTCCCTGGTTAGTCTGTCATCATGTTTAGTGTTCTCCTTAGTCAGTCTGTCATCATGTTTAGTGTTAGTCTGTCATCATGTTTAGTGTTCTCCATGGTCAGTCTGTCATCATGTTTAGTGTTATCCATGGTTAGTCTGTCATCGTGTTTAGTGTTCTCCATGGTTAGTCTGTCATCATGTTTAGTGTTCTCCATGGTTAGTCTGTCATCATGTTTAGTGTTCTCCATGGTTAGTCTGTCATCATGTTTAGTGTTCTCCATGGTTAGTCTGTCATCATGTTTAGTGTTCTCCATGGTTAGTCTGTCATCATGTTTAGTGTTCTCCATGGTTAGTCTGTCATCATGTTTAGTGTTCTCCATGGTTAGTCTGTCATCATGTTTAGTGTTCTCCATGGTTAGTCTGTCATCATGTTTAGTGTTCTCCATGGTTAGTCTGTCATCATGTTTAGTGTTCTCCATGGTTAGTCTGTCATCATGTTTAGTGTTCTCCATGGTTAGTCTGTCATCATGTTTAGTGTTCTCCATGGTTAGTCTGTCATCATGTTTAGTGTTCTCCATGGTTAGTCTGTCATCATGTTTAGTGTTCTCCATGGTTAGTCTGTCATCATGTTTAGTGTTCTCCATGGTTAGTCTGTCATCATGTTTAGTGTTCTCCATGGTTAGTCTGTCATCATGTTTAGTGTTCTCAATGGTTGTTAGTCTGTCATCATGTTTAGTGTTCTCCATGGTTAGTCTGTCATCATGTTTAGTGTTCTCCATGGTTAGTCTGTCATCATGTTTAGTGTTCTCCATGGTTAGTCTGTCATCATGTTTAGTGTTCTCCCTGGTTAGTCTGTCATCATGTTTAGTGTTCTCAATGGTTGTTAGTCTGTCATCATGTTCAGTGTTCTCCATGATTAGTCTGTCATCATGTTTAGTGTTCTCCATGGTTAGTCTGTCATCATTGTTTAGTGTTCTCCATGGTTAGTCTGTCATCATGTTTAGTGTTCTCCATGGTCAGTCTGTCATCGTGTTTAGTGTTCTCCATGGTTAGTCTGTCATTATGTTTAGTGTTCTCCATGGTTAGTCTGTCATCGTGTTTAGTGTTCTCCATGGTTAGTCTGTCATCATGTTTAGTGTTCTCCATGGTTAGTCTGTCATCGTGTTTAGTGTTCTCCATGGTTATTCTGACATCATGTTTAGTGTTCTCCATGGTTAGTCTGTCATCATGTTTAGTGTTCTCCATGGTTAGTCTGTCATCATGTTTAGTGTTCTCCATGGTTAGTCTGTCATCATGTTTAGTGTTCTCCATGGTTAGTCTGTCATCATGTTTAGTGTTCTCCATGGTTAGTCTGTCATCATGTTTAGTGTTCTCCCTGGTCAGTCTGTCATCATGTTTAGTGTTCTCCATGGTTAGTCTGTCATCATGTTTAGTGTTCTCCATGGTTAGTCTGTCATCATTGTTTAGTGTTCTCCATGGTTAGTCTGTCATCATGTTTAGTGTTCTCCATGGTTAGTCTGTCATCATGTTTAGTGTTCTCCATGGTTAGTCTGTCATCATGTTTAGTGTTCTCCATGGTTAGTCTGTCATCATGTTTAGTGTTCTCCATGGTTAGTCTGTCATCATGTTTAGTGTTCTCAATGGTTGTTAGTCTGTCATCATGTTTAGTGTTCTCCATGGTTAGTCTGTCATCATGTTTAGTGTTCTCCATGGTTAGTCTGTCATCATGTTTAGTGTTCTCCATGGTTAGTCTGTCATCATGTTTAGTGTTCTCAATGGTTGTTAGTCTGTCATCATGTTTAGTGTTCTCCATGATTAGTCTGTCATCATGTTTAGTGTTCTCCATGGTTAGTCTGTCATCATTGTTTAGTGTTCTCCATGGTTAGTCTGTCATCATGTTTAGTGTTCTCCATGGTTAGTCTGTCATCGTGTTTAGTGTTCTCCATGGTTAGTCTGTCATCATGTTTAGTGTTCTCCATGGTTAGTCTGTCATCATGTTTAGTGTTCTCCCTGGTTAGTCTGTCATCATGTTTAGTGTTCTCAATGGTTGTTAGTCTGTCATCATGTTTAGTGTTCTCCATGATTAGTCTGTCATCATGTTTAGTGTTCTCCATGGTTAGTCTGTCATCATTGTTTAGTGTTCTCCATGGTTAGTCTGTCATCATGTTTAGTGTTCTCCATGGTTAGTCTGTCATCGTGTTTAGTGTTCTCCATGGTTAGTCTGTCATTATTTTTAGTGTTCTCCATGGTTAGTCTGTCATCGTGTTTAGTGTTCTCCATGGTTAGTCTGTCATCATGTTTAGTGTTCTCCATGGTTAGTCTGTCATCGCGTTTAGTGTTCTCCATGGTTAGTCTGACATCATGTTTAGTGTTCTCCATGGTTAGTCTGTCATCATGTTTAGTGTTCTC
>CM062487.1:53910787-53990787 GCA_031479575.1 Coregonus ussuriensis
ATAACAAGTTCAAACAGGTGCCATTAATACAGGTAACGAGTGGAGGACAGAGGAGCCTCTTAAAGAAGAAGTTACAGGTCTGTGAGAGCCAGAAATCTTGCTTGTTTGTAGGTGACCAAATACTTATTTTCCACCATAATTTGCAAATAAATTCATTAAAAATCCTACAATGTGATTTTCTGGAATTTTTTCTCTCAATTTGTCTGTCATAGTTGACGTGTACCTATGATAAAAATTACAGGCCTCTCTCGTCTTTTTAAGTGGGAGAACTTGCACAATTGGTGGCTGACTAAATACTTTTTTCCCCCACTGTATAGACCTATAGCACCCAGCTAGTGGCATGATTCAACATCCATATATAGACCTACAGCATCCAGCTAGTGGCATGATTCAACATCCATATATAGACCTATAGCATCCAGCTAGTGGCATGATTCAACATCCATATATAGACCTATAGCATCCAGCTAGTGGCATTATTCAACATCCATATATAGACCTATAGCATCCAGCTAGTGGCATGATTCAACATCCATATATAGACCTATAGCATCCAGCTAGTGGCATGATTCAACATCCATATATAGACCTATAGCATCCAGCTAGTGGCATGATTCAACATCCATATATAGACCTATAGCATCCAGCTAATGGCATGATTCAACATCCATATATAGACCTATAGCACCCAGCTAGTGGCATGATTCAACATCCACATATAGACCTATAGCATCCAGCTAGTGGCATGATTCAACATCCATATATAGACCTATAGCACCCAGCTAGTAGCATGATTCAACATCCATATATAGACCTATAGCATCCAGCTAGTAGCATGATTCAACATCCATATATAGACCTATAGCATCCAGCTAGTGGCATGATTCAACATCCATATATAGACCTATAGCACCCAGCTAGTAGCATGATTCAACATCCATATATAGACCTATAGCACCCAGCTAGTGGCATGATTCAACATCCATATATAGACCTATAGCATCCAGCTAGTAGCATGATTCAACATCCATATATAGACCTATAGCATCCAGCTAGTGGCATGATTCAACATCCATATATAGACCTATAGCATCCAGCTAGTGGCATGATTCAACATCCATATATAGACCTATAGCACCCAGCTAGTGGCATGATTCAACATCCATATATAGACCTATAGCATCCAGCTAGTAGCATGATTCAACATCCATATATAGACCTATAGCACCCAGCTAGTGGCATGATTCAACATCCATATATAGACCTATAGCATCCAGCTAGTAGCATGATTCAACATCCATATATAGACCTATAGCTCCCAGCTAGTGGCATGATTCAACATCCATATATAGACCTATAGCATCCAGCTAGTGGCATGATTCAACATCCATATATAGACCTATAGCATCCAGCTAGTGGCATGATTCAACATCCATATATAGACCTATAGCTCCCAGCTAGTGGCATGATTCAACATCCATATATAGACCTATAGCACCTAGCTAGTGGCATGATTCAACATCCATATATAGACCTATAGCACCCAGCTAGTGGCATGATTCAACATCCATATATAGACCTATAGCATCCAGCTAGTGGCATGATTCAACATCCATATATAGACCTATAGCTCCCAGCTAGTGGCATGATTCAACATCCATATATAGACCTATATTATCCAGCTAGTGGCATGATTCAACATCCATATATAGACCTATAGCATCCAGCTAGTGGCATGATTCAACATCCATATATAGACCTATAGCATCCAGCTATTGGCATGATTCAACATCCATATATAGACCTATATTATCCAGCTAGTGGCATGATTCAACATCCATATATAGACCTATAGCATCCAGCTAGTGGCATGATTCAACATCCATATATAGACCTATAGCATCCAGCTATTGGCATGATTCAACATCCATATATAGACCTATAGCATCCAGCTAGTGGCATGATTCAACATCCATATATAGACCTATAGCACCCAGCTAGTGGCATGATTCAACATCCATATATAGACCTATAGCATCCAGCTAGTAGCATGATTCACATCCATATATAGACCTATAGCATCCAGCTATTGGCATGATTCAACATCCATATATAGACCTATAGCACCCAGCTAGTGGCATGATTCAACATCCATATATAGACCTATAGCATCCAGCTAGTGGCATGATTCAACATCCATATATAGACCTATAGCATCCAGCTAGTGGCATGATTCAACATCCATATATAGACCTATAGCATCCAGCTAGTAGCATGATTCAACATCCATATATAGACCTATAGCATCCAGCTAGTGGCATGATTCAACATCCATATATAGACCTATAGCATCCAGCTAGTGGCATGATTCAACATCCATATATAGACCTATAGCACCCAGCTAGTGGCATGATTCAACATCCATATATAGACCTATAGCATCCAGCTAGTAGCATGATTCAACATCCATATATAGACCTATAGCACCCAGCTAGTGGCATGATTCAACATCCATATATAGACCTATAGCATCCAGCTAGTAGCATGATTCAACATCCATATATAGACCTATAGCTCCCAGCTAGTGGCATGATTCAACATCCATTTATAGACCTATAGCATCCAGCTAGTGGCATGATTCAACATCCATATATAGACCTATAGCATCCAGCTAGTGGCATGATTCAACATCCATATATAGACCTATAGCTCCCAGCTAGTGGCATGATTCAACATCCATATATAGACCTATAGCACCCAGCTAGTGGCATGATTCAACATCCATATATAGACCTATAGCACCCAGCTAGTGGCATGATTCAACATCCATATATAGACCTATAGCATCCAGCTAGTGGCATGATTCAACATCCATATATAGACCTATAGCTCCCAGCTAGTGGCATGATTCAACATCCATATATAGACCTATATTATCCAGCTAGTGGCATGATTCAACATCCATATATAGACCTATAGCATCCAGCTAGTGGCATGATTCAACATCCATATATAGACCTATAGCATCCAGCTATTGGCATGATTCAACATCCATATATAGACCTATATTATCCAGCTAGTGGCATGATTCAACATCCATATATAGACCTATAGCATCCAGCTAGTGGCATGATTCAACATCCATATATAGACCTATAGCATCCAGCTATTGGCATGATTCAACATCCATATATAGACCTATAGCATCCAGCTAGTGGCATGATTCAACATCCATATATAGACCTATAGCACCCAGCTAGTGGCATGATTCAACATCCATATATAGACCTATAGCATCCAGCTAGTAGCATGATTCACATCCATATATAGACCTATAGCATCCAGCTATTGGCATGATTCAACATCCATATATAGACCTATAGCACCCAGCTAGTGGCATGATTCAACATCCATATATAGACCTATAGCATCCAGCTAGTGGCATGATTCAACATCCATATATAGACCTATAGCACCCAGCTAGTGGCATGATTCAACATCCATATATAGACCTATAGCATCCAGCTAGTAGCATGATTCAACATCCATATATAGACCTATAGCATCCAGCTAGTAGCATGATTCAACATCCATATATAGACCTATAGCATCCAGCTAGTGGCATGATTCAACATCCATATATAGACCTATAGCATCCAGCTAGTGGCATGATTCAACATCCATATATAGACCTATAGCATCCAGCTAGTGGCATGATTCAACATCCATATATAGACCTATAGCATCCAGCTAGTGGCATGATTCAACATCCATATATAGACCTATAGCATCCAGCTAGTGGCATGATTTAATGCAAGTTACAGGTTGCACACTCCTTGGTATACTAGCTTCTTTAGTTTTATTCAATGTGCTTGTAGGTTGAGTGAGTTTAAGAGGTTGTCCTGTGGTCACCCTCCATCTCTCTCTCTCTCTCTCTCTCTCAAACTGGTTTTGTTGGTCATATGATGGTCTGGAGCTCAGGCTGTATCCGTGGAGACGGGCAGGCGGGGCAGTAGCCACCATGAAATATTCAGGTCCTCATTCCTCAATCGTTTCAAGTCCTGCTTCCATGACAGGGTCAAAGGTCACCTGCCTCCAGACGGCTAGGCCACATCCTCCCTCCCAAGCTGCTACTGCTGAAAGATCCTGGATGCGTCCCCAATGCCACCCTAGTCCCTATGTAGGCCTATGGGCCCTGGTCCAAAGTAGTGCACTGTAAAGGGAATAGGGTGGCCAGCCCCTCATCTTTTTAATCTTCCTGTAATGAATGTTTAAAGGAAATGAATAGTTCATATTGCCATTCCCCGCTGCACCGTATGAGCACCCCTCCTTCCCACTACCCTCTCATTTCAGGAAGCTAGCGCCAGTCCGAAGGGGAGCATTTCCAGTTTAACTCTAGCATATCTTTCATGGCTGAGCACGTCTCTGGCTGAACACGTCTCTGGCTGAGCACATCTCTGGCTGAGCACATCTCGGGCTGAACACGTCTCTGGCTGAGCACGTCTCTGGCTGAACACGTCTCTGGCTGAGCACGTCTCTGGCTGAGCACGTCTCTGGCTGAGCACGTCTCTGGCTGAGCACGTCTCTGGCTGAACACGTCTCTGGCTGAGCACGTCTCTGGCTGAGCACGTCTCTGGCTGAACACGTCTCTGGCTGAGCACGTCTCTGGCTGAACACGTCTCTGGCTGAGCACGTCTCGGGCTGAGCACGTCTCTGGCTGAACACGTCTCTGGCTGAGCACGTCTCGGGCTGAGCACGTCTCTGGCTGAGCACGTCTCTGGCTGAACAGGTCTCTGGCTGAGCACGTCTCGGGCTGAACACGTCTAGGTTTTGCCATTATTCCCTGGTTTAGTGTTTGTGTACAACCAACCGCTTGCTGTAGAGTCAGGGATATTTGTACACAAGTGTATTTTTAAACTCCCTTGGTAGCTTATCAATGCATTGATTGATTTCTGTGTGAATGTGATAAATAGGCTGCTATATGTTTTGACAGAGAACAGTGCAAAACACAAAGCCCAATTTAAATCCAAACGGCCAAGAGGAAGCAGAGTGAATAGTATTTGCATTAATTCATGCTACTGGTCGCCAACCAGATAAATGTTTGTGTCCAATACATCACGCTGATGTATCCTTTAAACCAAACGATAAATAATCATTTCAACAGTCTTTTCTCTCTCAGGAAAATACTGTTCATTTATGTAGATTTATGTAGATTTAGCTAATGGAACGCCCTGCATAGAGAAAAGTGATCAATTCAAGGAAACTTAGTTAGAAGCATGGAAAGGAATGCCTTGACTGCGATGGGAACGTGATTGGTCAATGCTACTTCTGTGTAGATTAATTTAGACTTATGTGTGTGTTGTAGTGTTCAGGCCAGTGGTGTGTGTGTGTGTTGTAGTGTTCAGGCCAGTGGTGTGTGTGTGTGTGTTGTAGTGTTCAGGCCAGTGGTGTGTGTGTGTGTGTTGTAGTGTTCAGGCCAGTGGTGTGTGTTGTAGTGTTCAGGCCAGTGGTGTGTGTGTTGTAGTGTTCAGGCCAGTGGTGTGTGTGTGTGTTGTAGTGTTCAGGCCAGTGGTGTGTGTGTGTGTGTGTTGTAGTGTTCAGGCCAGTGGTGTGTGTGTGTTGTAGTGTTCAGGCCAGTGGTGTGTGTGTGTGTTGTAGTGTTCAGGCCAGTGGTGTGTGTGTGTTGTAGTGTTCAGGCCAGTGGTGTGTGTGTTGTAGTGTTCAGGCCAGTGGTGTGTGTGTGTTGTAGTGTTCAGGCCAGTGGTGTGTGTGTGTTGTAGTGTTCAGGCCAGTGGTGTGTGTGTGTTGTAGTGTTCAGGCCAGTGGTGTATGTGTGTGTGTTGTAGTGTTCAGGCCAGTGGTGTGTGTGTGTGTTGTAGTGTTCAGGCCAGTGGTGTGTGTGTGTGTGTGTGTGTGTTGTAGTGTTCAGGCCAGTGGTGTGTGTGTGTGTGTGTGTGTGTGTTGTAGTGTTCAGGCCAGTGGTGTGTGTGTGTGTGTGTAGTAGTGTCCAGGCCAGTGGTGTGTGTGTGTGTGTTGTAGTGTTCAGGCCAGTGGTGTGTGTGTGTGTGTGTAGTAGTGTCCAGGCCAGTGGTGTGTGTGTGTGTGTTGTAGTGTTCAGGCCAGTGGTGTGTGTGTGTGTGTTGTAGTGTTCAGGCCAGTGGTGTGTGTGTGTGTGTGTGTGTTGTAGTGTTCAGGCCAGTGGTGTGTGTGTGTGTGTTGTAGTGTTCAGGCCAGTGGTGTGTGTGTGTGTGTTGTAGTGTTCAGGCCAGTGGTGTGTGTGTGTGTGTGTGTGTTGTAGTGTTCAGGCCAGTGGTGTGTGTGTGTGTGTTGTAGTGTTCAGGCCAGTGGTGTGTGTGTGTGTGTCCCACTCTGCTCTATCCTACTCTGCTCCCAGGGCAGCCTTTTAAACAAGCCCATTCCTCCTGTGCTTTCCTCCATCCTCCTGTGCTCTCCTCCAGCCTCCTGTGCTTTCCTCCAGCCTCCTGTGCTCTCCTCCAGCCTCCTGTGCTTTCCTCCAGCCTCCTGTGCTCTCCTCCAGCCTCCTGTGCTCTCCTCCAGCCTCCTGTGCTCTCCTCCAGCCTCCTGTGCTCTCCTCCAGCCTCCTGTGCTTTCCTCCAGCCTCCTGTGCTTTCCTCCAGCCTCCTGTGCTTTCCTCCAGCCTCCTGTGCTTTCCTCCAGCCTCCTGTGCTTTCAAATCAAATCAAATCAAATCGAATTTTATTGGTCACATGCGCCGAATACAACAGGTGCAGACATTACAGTGAAATGCTTACTTACAGCCCTTAACCAACAGTGCATTTATTAAAAAATAAAACAACAACAAAAAAAGTGTTGAGAAAAAAAGAGCAGAAGTAAAATAAAATAACAGTAGGGAGGCTATATACAGGGGGGTACCGGTGCAGAGTCAATGTGCGGGGGCACCGGCTAGTTGAGATAGTTGAAGTAATATGTACATGTGGGTAGAGTTAAAGTGACTATGCATAAATAATTAACAGAGTAGCAGCAGCGTAAAAAGGATGGGGTGGGGGGGCAGTGCAAATAGTCCGGGTAGCCATGATTAGCTGTTCAGGAGTCTTATGGCTTGGGGGTAGAAGCTGTTGAGAAGTCTTTTGGACCTAGACTTGGCACTCCGGTACCGCTTGTCGTGCGGTAGCAGGGAGAACAGTCTATGACTAGGGTGGCTGGAGTCTTTGACAATTTTGAGGGCCTTCCTCTGACACCGCCTGGTATAGAGGTCCTGGATGGCAGGAAGCTTGGCCCCAGTGATGTACTGGGCCGTACACACTACCCTCTGTAGTGCCTTGCGGTCGGAGGCCAAGCAGTTGCCATACCAGGCGGTGATGCAACCAGTCAGGATGCTCTCGATGGTGCAGCTGTAGAATTCTTTGAGGATCTGAGGACCCATGCCAAATCTTTTCAGTCTCCTGAGGGGGAATAGGCTTTGTCGTGCCCTCTTCACGACTGTCTTGGTGTGTTTGGACCATGATAGTTCGTTGGTGATGTGGACACCAAGGAACTTGAAGCTCTCAACCTGTTCCACTACAGCCCCGTCGATGAGAATGGGGGCCGTGCTCAGTCCTCTTTTTTTTCCTGTAGTCCACAATCATCTCCTTTGTCTTGGTCACGTTGAGGGAGAAGTTGTTGTCCTGGCACCACACGGCCAGGTCTCTGACCTCCTCCCTATAGGCTGTCTCATCGTTGTCGGTGATCAGGCCTACCACTGTTGTGTCGTCTGCAAACTTAATGATGGTGTTGGAGTCGTGCCTGGCCATGCAGTCATGGGTGAACAGAGAGTACAGGAGGGGACTGAGCACGCACCCCTGAGGGGCCCCCGTGTTGAGGATCAGTGTGGCAGATGTGTTGTTACCTACCCTTACCACCTGGGGGCGGCCCATCAGGAAGTCCAGGATCCAGTTGCAGAGGGAGGTGTTTAGTCCCAGGATCCTTAGCTTAGTGATGAGCTTAGAGGGCACTATGGTGTTGAATGCTGAGCTGTAGTCAATGAATAGCATTCTCACGTAGGTGTTCCTCTTGTCCAGGTGGGAAAGGGCAGTGTGGAGTGCAATAGAGATTGCATCATCTGTGGATCTGTTGGGGCGGTATGCAAATTGGAGTGGGTCTAGGGTTTCTGGGATAATGCTGTTGATGTGAGCCATGACCAGCCTTTCAAAGCACTTCATGGCTACAGACGTCAGTGCTACGGGTCAGTAGTCATTTAGGCAGGTTATCTTAGAGTCCTTGGGCACGGGGACTATGGTGGTCTGCTTGAAACATGTTGGTATTACAGACTCAGTCAGGGACATGTTGAAAATGTCAGTGAAGACACTTGCCAGTTGGTCAGCACATGCTCGGAGTACACGTCCTGGTAATCCGTCTGGCACTGCGGCCTTGTGAATGTTGACCTGCTTAAAAGTCTTACTCACATCGGCTACGGAGAGCGTGATCACATAGTCATCCGGAACAGCTGGTGCTCTCATGCATGCTTCAGTGTTGCTTGCCTCGAAGCGAGCATAGAAGTGGTTTAGCTCGTCTGGTAGGCTTGTGTCGCTGGGCAGCTAGTTTTCAAGGCCTGCCACATCCGACGAGCGTCAGAGACAGTGTAGTACGATTCAATCTTAGCCCTGTATTGACTCTTTGCCTGTTTGATGGTTCGTCGGAGGGCATAGCGGGATTTCTTATAAGCGTCCGGGTTAGAGTCCCGTTCCTTGAAAGCGGCAGCTCTACCCTTTAGCTCAGTGCGGATGTTTCCTGTAATCCATGGCTTCTGGTTGGGGTATGTACGTACGGTCACTGTGGGGACGACATCATCGATGCACTTATTGATGAAGCCAGTGACTGATGTGGTGTACTCCTCAATGCTGTCTGAAGAATCCCGGAACATGTTCCAGTCTGTGCTAGCAAAACCGTCCTGTAGCTTAGCATCTGCGTCATCTGACCACTTTTTTATTAACCGAGTCACTGGTGTTTCCTCCAGCCTCCTGTGCTCTCCTCCAGCCTCCTGTGCTCTCCTCCAGCCTCCTGTGCTTTCCTCCAGCCTCCTGTGCTTTCCTCCAGCCTCCTGTGCTTTCCTCCAGCCTCCTGTGCTCTCCTCCAGCCTCCTGTGCTTTCCTCCAGCCTCCTGTGCTTTCCTCCAGCCTCCTGTGCTCTCCTCCAGCCTCCTGTGCTCTCCTCCAGCCTCCTGTGCTTTCCTCCAGCCTCCTGTGCTCTCCTCCAGCCTCCTGTGCTCTCCTCCAGCCTCCTGTGCTTTCCTCCAGCCTCCTGTGCTTTCCTCCAGCCTCCTGTGCTCTCCTCCAGCCTCCTGTGCTCTCCTCCAGCCTCCTGTGCTTTCCTCCAGCCAGCCCAATGCTGACCCACCCAACATGACAAATGCACCACTGTACTTCATCCCTCTCCAGCTAACACACCAAACCAAACCAGCTAACACACCAAACCAGCTAACACACCAAACCAAACCAGCTAACACACCAAACCAAACCAGCTAACACACCAAACCAAACCAGCTAACACACCAAACCAAACCAGCTAACACACCAAACCAAACCAGCTAACACACCAAACCAAACCAGCTAACACACCAAATCAAACCAGCTAACACACCAAACCAAACCAGCTAACACACCAAACCAAACCAGCTAACACACCAAACCAAACCAGCTAACACACCAAACCAAACCAGCTAACACACCAAAGCAGCGTCTGCGTTTTAAACCATTTCACCTGTGTTTTATATTGAAAGTCAACAGTGTTTTTAGCTTCAATAGAGTGATAAGGTGCGTGCGACTCTAGTTTTTCTTCACAGAAAATACATTAGTGGTACACATTCAGCAGTGCTATTTGGCTAGCAGCCACACATAAGTAGGTAGTGGCAGCTAGCTTAGTGGGTAAGAGCGTTGTGCCAGTAACCGAAAGGTCGCTGGTTCTAATCCCTGAGCCGCCTAGGTGAAAAATCTGTCGATGTACCCTTGAGCAAGGCACTTAACCCTAATTGCTCCTGTAAGTCGCTCTGGATAAGAGCGTCTGCTAAATGACAAAGGAAATTAGCTTACATCGAAAAAGCAAGGTATTTTTAGCAGAAAACATATTTCTAATGTTTATCATAGAAAGAATGTAGCCAGCTCCATTTCCTAATGTTTTGCTTGAAGTTAATCTTGCATTTTAACTTGCTACTGGAGAAAAAAACTACACCGGAGGAACGTACCGGAGGAAAGTATCACATCAGTCAGAGCTGTCTGGTGATCCAAAGACCAGAGCAAAGATATTTCATCCTAGTGGAGAAGTGCAACTGAAGCACGAAATTAGTTATTTTTACATTCATGATTTGGAGCAAACCCTGACTGAAGTCGAGCAGAATTTGTAATGAGAAGCATTTTAGATCGCCGTTTACAAAACGCAGCAAGATATTTTTTCTGTGTTCATCTTTCCTTTTCTCCTGTGTTAACACGACCCATGGTTATTATTCAGTCTGTACTACACTAGTTAGCTAATGTCCCCACCTTGTATTTTGAATCCTGTGTCAAGCTAATCAAGGAAGTGGATGGAAGTAGGATGGGGGCGGCAATCTGCGTTGATGATTTACTGTCAATGTCCTAACCCTCCTGCTTGCCTGCGGCTCAGCTCAGTTCAGATGGAGGATGTGTCCCAAAATGGCACCCTGTTCCATATTTAGTGCACTACTTTTCACCAGAGCACTGTGGACTCTGGTCGAAAGTAGTGCACTATATAGGGAATAGGGTGCCATTTAGAGCACAAACTCAAGAGATGAGGCTGCCGCGGGGTTGGCTGAGTGATGAGTGAGGGCCTTAACCCGCAGGCTGGGGTTCGGCACCGCTTGCCATATCACCCCTCGCCACATTTCACCCCCCCCCCGCTAACGCCTCTAAAGCCTTGCCCTCACCGCAGCTACCACCTGACAGCCTGGGGGCTGATATGGCACCTATTACAGGCCACAGTAACGCACTATGTAGGGAATAGAATGCCATTTGGGAACATAAAATGTAAAATGTGCCCTGCCGGCAGCCCGCTGGGTATTCTACAATACCCTCCAATCCCTGTTAAATAGGGGCTAGATGTAATTGTCCAGTGGACAGTAGACTAAGCCTTCCCACCAATTAGCCTGCAGTACAGAACGGAGTGGGAATGGACACTGTTATGCTGTTATGACTTAGTTCCCCACCCCCTTCTCTCTCTCTCTCACACACACACACACACACACACACATACAGCCTCTAATCTGCACTCACTGCAGAGCCCCAAAATCCCCAGCCTTAGCATCGGTCAGCAGTATACAGAACGGAACGGAACAGGAATGAGGGAACTGAACGAGGGGGAAAGAAAGTGATTATTTCTTCCTAATCATGTTTTTTTATTAATGTCTCTTAACTGCTGGCGGAGCTTATTTAAAGTGGCTGTGCTGCGTGCTTCTCTTTTAGGCCCATGTTAATTACAGCATGTTATGTTAATTACAGCGTGTTTAGACATGGGGCGTTAGAAGAGTTCAAAGTCATTTAGAAACTTGATAAGGGTGAGGGGGGTGGAGGAATTAAAACTGCATTCACACACACGTGCACACACACACACACACACGCACACTCTGGGTTCTAGTGTGTAGGTGCGGGGAGGGGGCTTTGGGGCTGTTAAAAGGGAGAATATCATTTGTTTTTCGATTATAAGGGATTCTAATGCATCACTCATTATTAGAGAGCAATTAACACCATCCTGGCATTATTGGATTCAGCGTGCAGGGGGAATAAACCACCTGGGGCCTCATTTATCAACCGTGCGTACATTTCTTACTAAATACTGGTGTACGTGGAGATTATAGGATTTGCGTGCGCCACAAATTATTGGGATTTATCAACCTGTCGCACGCAACATATACACAGGTTCTCATTGATGAATCAGAGTCATACTATATTTCTGCGGTTGTGAACGAGCGCTATAACCCCACCTGGAAAACGCCCGTTCGCCTTCTACGGTAACAAAAAACGCCCTCGTTTGCTCTATGATTTGGAGATTTTGGAACTGGGCCATGAAAGAAGGCGCAAGGGCAACATTTGATCACACTTCTGTAAAGATGTGGGCGGGCGGCAGGTAGTTTAGTGGGTAAGAGCGTTGTGCCAGTAACCGAAAGGGCGCCGGTTCTAATCCCCGAGCCGACTAGGTGAAAAATCTGTCTGTGCCCTTAAGCAAGGCACTTAACCCTAATTGCTCCTGTAAGTCGCTCTGGGTAAGAGCGTCTGCTAAATGACTAAAATGTAAATGTAATGTTGCAGTGACTTTTCCAAACAAAAAAAATGCATGTCGCCTAGTGAGTACCAAACAGTACTAGTGGCCGCGCATTCTGCAAGATCGATTGTCAATTCGAACAATTTAAAAGTAAATGCTAAAGCCTACACTTCTATGCAAAATACTAATTATTGTTCAATATTTTGTTTATCAATACATGATTGTGTTTCTATATCCTGCCTTGGTATATAGAGATGAAATAGGCTGATGTCGCGCTCCTAATCCTATCACCCAGAGATACTGTAGCCTACACGTACAGTGGGTCCTCATTTAAAACTTGCATCATTGTCGCAGCACAGCTTGCAGGATGCTGAGCAATGTTGTCATAGTATTTTATTGTCAACCATTTTTGCCATTGATGCTAGTTTGACCACCAGAGGGCATCTTTGAGGGCGTCTTTATGAAGCTTGGTGCTTGCTTACTTTTCCAAATAATCCTACAGAGGTCCATGCAGGCCAGACGTTTTGATTGCTGTACCCTATCCTTAAGAGCATATTCCAAGGTTTTTAATTAACCTAGTTTTGCCAAACAACACAAAATGTTTTACAGATAGCTGTAGCCTTAAAGGGGAATGGAAACACTTCCTCCCTGTGGGCCTGTAGCCTTAAAGGGGAATGGAAACACTTCCTCCCTGTGGGCCTGTAGCCTTAAAGGGGAATGGAAACACTTCCTCCTTGTGGGCCTGTAGCCTTAAAGGGGAATGGAAACACTTCCTCTCAGGGTCTGTAGCCTTAATGGAGAGACATGGCTATGCTCCCCCATCCTACCCCCTCCTCCCCACTCCTCTAATGACTTAATGGAGAGACATGGGGACAGTCAGCTAACAATTTGTTGATTGGTAGTTAGTCGAGTCAGCTATCTAAACTTGTAGTAATCATGGTTGAATACCGACCAGTCACGCAGGGCACGTGCCCAGGGGCCCTGACCTCCAGGGGGCCCCCATTGATTTTGTTAGTCACTCTCTCTCAGATATCATATTAACATGGAAATAGTCTTTTAAATTGCTAAAATTCTCTCTGCCCCATGGCAAAATGTGTAGAATTGCAGGAAATTAACTTTAAAAAAAACATTTTATCTCCGCTGTCAACACAGGGCCAGTAAAAGGCTCCCCCACCAAATCTCGCTTAGGGCCCCAAAAGGCTAGGGCCAGCCTTGACTACTGGTCTAATGTTAGTTAAGTAGTTTAACTGCACAAATGGATTCATTTACACAAATCAGTTGACTCCATGTGTGGTTATGGATCTGGGTAGCAGACCTGCGAGCCACTGCAGCCCCTCATGATGAGTTCTGATTTTTGGTGACCCCCCCCCCCCATCAAAGTGGCCCATCCCTGCCCTAGAGAGAGCCTCACCCCCCATCCCCCCCCCCCCCCCCCCCCCCCTCTCCACGGTCTCCCGTCTTCCCAGTCTCCCCCTTGGTCTGACACACAGAGCAGGTTCACAGGGTTCAGCTCTCCTCTTCCCAGTCTCCCCCTTGGTCTGACACACAGAGCTGGATCACAGGGTTCAGCTCTCCTCTTCCCAGTCTCCCCCTTGGTCTGACACACAGAGCTGGATCACAGGGTTCAGCTCTCCTCTTCCCAGTCTCCCCCTTGGTCTGACACACAGAGCTGGATCACAGGGTTCAGCTCTCCTCTTCCCAGTCTCCCCTTGGTCTGACACACAGAGCAGGTTCACAGGGTTCTCTCTCTCGCTCTGTGTGTCAGACCATGGTCTCCCCTCTTCTCTCTCTCTTTCTTCTTTTCTCTCATTTTTTTCTAAGTGTCTCTCTCTCTCTCTCTCGCTTTCTCTCTCGCTCTCGCTCTCTCTCTCGCTCTCGCTCTCTCTCTTTTCCTCTCTCTTTTCCTCTCTCTCTCTCTGACTTTCTCTCTCTCTCTCTCTCTCTCTCTCTCTCTCTCGCTCTCTCTCCTTTTCTCTCTCTCTCTCTCTCTCTCTCTCACTTTCTCTCTCTCTCTCTCTCTCTCTCTGTCTCTCTCTCTCTTTCTCTCTCTCTCACTCACTTTCTCTCTCTCTCTCTCACTTGCTTTCTCGCTCTCTCTCTCTCTCTCTCTCTCTCTCTCTCTCTCTCTATTCAATTTCAATTTCAATTCATTTTAAGGCTTTATTGGCATGGGAAACGTATGTTAACATTGCCAAAGCAAGTGAAGTAGATAGTAAACAAAAGTGAAATATATATTAACAGTAAACATTACACTCAGAAGTTCCAAAAGAATAAAGAAATTTCAAATGTCATTATGTCTATATACAGTGTTGTAATGATGTGCAAATAGTTAAAGTACAAATGGGAAAATAAATCAACATAAATATAGGTTGTATTTACAATGATGTTTGTTCTTCACTGGTTGCCCTTTTCTTGTGGCAACAGGTCACAAATCTTGCTGCTGTGATGGCACACTGTGCTTTTTCACCCAATAGATATGGGAGTTTATCAAAATTGGGTTTGTTTTCGAATTCTTTGTGGATCGCTGTAATCTGAGGGAAATATGTGTCTCTAATATGGTCATACATTTGTCAGGAGGTCAGGAAGTGCAGCTCAGTTTCCACCTCATTTTGTGGGCAGTGTGCACATAGCCTGTCTTCTCTTGAGAGACAGGTCTGCCTACGGCGGCCTTTCTCAATAGCAAGGCTATGCTAACTGAGTCTGTACATAGTCAAAGCTTTCCTTAAGTTTGGGTCAGTCACAGTGGTCAGGTATTCTGCCACTGTGTACTCTCTGTTTAGGGCCAAATAGCATTCTAGTTTGCTCAGTTTTTTTGTTAATTCTTTCCAGTGTATCAAATAATTATATTTTTGTTTTCTCATGATTTGGTTGTGTCTAATTGTGTTGCTGTCCTGGGCTCTGTGGAGTCTGTTTGTGTTTGTGAACAGAGCCCCAGGACCAGCTTGCTTAGGGGTCTCTTCTCCAGGTTCATCTCTCTGTAGGTGATGGCTTTGTTATGGAAGGTTTGGGAATCGCTTCCTTTTAAGTGGTTAAAGAATTTAACGGCTCTTTTCTGGATTTGGATAATTAGCGGGTTTTGGCCTAATTCTGCTCTGCATGCATTATTTGGTGTTTTTCATTGCACACAGAGGATATTTTTTGCAGAATTATGCATGCTGTCTCAATTTGGAGTTTGTCTCATTTTGTGAATTCTTGGTTGGTGAGCGGACCCCAGACCTCACAACCATAAAGGGCAATGGGTTCTATAACTGATTCAAGCATTTTTAGGTTCATTTTGATGGCATAGAAGGCCCTTCTTGCCTTGTCTCTCTCGTTCACAGCTTTGTGGAAGTTACCTGTGGCGTTGATGTTTAGGCCGAGGTATGTATAGTTTTTTGTGTGCTCTAGGGCAACGGTGTCTAGATGGAATTTGTATTTATGGTCCTGGCAACTGGACCTTTTTTGGAACGCCATTATTTTTGCCTTACTGAGATTTACTGTCAGGGCCCAGGTCTGACAGAATATATGCAGAATATCTAGGTGCTGCTGTAGGCCCTCCTTGGTTCTCTCAATTCAATTCAATTCAATTCAATTCAATTTAAGGGCTTTATTGGCATGGGAAACGTATATTAACATTGCCAAAGCAAGTGAAGTAGATAGTAAACAAATGTGAAATAAGCAATAAATATTAACAGTAAACATTACACTCAGAAGTTCCAAAAGAATAAAGACATTTCAAATGTCATCTCTCTCTCTCTCTCTCTCTCTCTCTCTCTCTCTCTCTCTCTCTCTCTCTCTCTCTCTCTCTCTCTCTCTCTCTCTCTCTCTCTCTCTCTCTCTCTCTCTCTCTCTCTCTCTCTCTCTCTCTCTCTCTCTCTCTCTCTCTCTCTCTCTCTCTCTCTCTCTCTCTCTCTCTCTCTCTCTCTCTCTCTCTCTCTCTCTCTCTCTCTCTCTCTCCCACTCTCCCACTCTCCCACTCTCCCACTCTCCCACTCTCCCACTCTCCTTTGACACTGGCCTTTCATGTTGAAGTTGAAGGGAGGTATCTTCCCTGATTTTGATTTTCACAGATCGATCAGGAGGTTTTATCCTGGTGCGCTTCACAGTGTGCCAGTCCCCTCTCCCAACAATACACAACATCTAAAGATCCTTCTAGCGGCTGACTACCCTTTAAGAGCTCGGAGTAGGGCCAAGTCCCAAATGGCACCCTATTCCCTATATAGTACACTACTTTTGACCCCAAAATAGTGCACTATATAGGGAACAGGGTTCCATTTGGGATGTAGTCTAGATGGGGTTTTTTTAACAGGGAGAGGAGGACGTCTAGACTTTTCCTTCACCTTGTTTGTTGAGGCTTCGTTTATATAGGTCACTGAGTGGATTAAGCTGAGAAATGATACCTGAAGAAAATGTATCGCTCCAAAAGTTTGTGTGTCGTCCACCCCACCCCGTGTGTGTTGCCTTTAGGTGTTCATGTTGCTGCCCGCTAGCCGGAACTTGTTCTAATGCTCTGGTCCTTTGGGTTGTCTGTCTCCACAGGGTCCTCTCTACCACAGCCAGGCTCCACAATGCTGAAGATGAAGACAGTCATCATACACAGAGGTTACGTCCCAAGTGGCACCCCTATTCCCTATGTAGTGCACTATATATAGGAAATAGGTTGCCACTAGGGACTAGGGTTAACAAAGGGAGGGTATATTACTGGAAACCTTTTCCAAGTTTACCAGTAAACTACCAGAATTTTTGGTAACTTTCAAGGATTATGTAGTCTATCACAAGACATCTAGTGGCCCTTTTTGATACTTCAGATGATCACAGGTGTCTGTAATTGTAACTTCAGATGATCACAGGTGTCTGTAATTGTAACTTCAGATGATCACAGGTGTCTGTAATTGTCTCTGGCCCACGGTGTGGTCTCATCACATGTCAAATATATGACATAATTAAATAAGATGATTTTAAAAGGAAAAATAGAATTGCAAAGCTGTAAAATATTATCCTAAATATAAACCATCAATTTAGTGAATACCATTGGTGTTCAATATGAGGGTTTCAGCATGAAATATCCTTTTTTTTTTTTTTTTTTTTACACTTTTATTTATTTTACTATTTCTAAATGTATTTGTTGTCAATGTTTTGCCATCAAACTGGTGGCAGTTGTGAAGAAAGGTCAATAGTTGGAAGAGTTGCAGAGTTAATTGAAAATAATGATTGTTGATTAGATTTTTTTTTCATTAATTAGGCTATTTTCTCTTGAACCACATGTTCTATCTACTAGAAACGTATGGGCCACATAGGTTTTTATAGTGTTTCGGGACTCGAGTCGATCCATATTCACCAAACCTGATCTGATCTTTTGGGTACAAAAAACAGTTGTTGAGTGGTGGGAAACCTTCTCAGCAACTGAATTGCTCCAGGTGGCAGTGTGAAAAATGTATGCACTCACTTAACTGTAAGTCGCTCTGGATAAGAGCGTCTGCTAAATGACTCAAATGTAAATGTATGGACAATATGGACGCAGGTGTAAATACTATATATTAATAAAACATTTTAATTATTGAAGTTTAAATTACAAAAGTTAAGATAAGATTGCCATATATTTTCTGTTAATTACCAGACATTTGTGAAGATTCCGGTAACTTTGTTAAATGACCAGTAACTTTGCAACCTTAGTAGGGACATCCAGAGACAGTCATCAGTCTATCTGCATCTAAACGAACGGACCAGTGCACAACGTCATACATCCCTTCATACCTAACTTACCAATAGCTTCAAACCAAGGCCTTTTTGACTAAACTATCTTTAATGTACATACCTGTACATACCAGTACAATGCTTATTTTGTGTCAGAATTTTGCACTTAAATACTCTTTTTTTTTTTTTTATAAAGGCAAATATTGAGCAATACTATTTGAACTTCTGGGAACTTCATTGCAATCTGCTGGATTTGTATTGCTAACTATTTTTATTCATTTGTATTTTTGGTGTTGTTGGTTGTAAGGGATTGAATATTGTTTTTAGCGTTTATAACAAATGATTTAATTCATTTACATAAAACTGCTTATTTAAGACACATTTATACCTGGAGAGAAAAATAAAAATAAATAAAAAATATGTGTACATTTGTTGCCTCACTTTTAGACTTTAGAGTAAATAAATGAATATATTCACAAGTGTTGTCTCTCTGACTGTAGTGTTCTGTAAATGAGGTTATGATGACTTAAAGAGGTAGAGTTAAGAAACAGAAAACATGTTATGGAAACAGGGGTTCCGTTTGAGATGCCGTCCAGTATGATCACCTAAAGTGAGCTGTGATGAAGAGGAGGTTACGAAAACAGAAAGGTTTTGAGACCGGTTTCATCCGAAAACCAGACATACACTTAAAGGTTTTAGAAATCGTCTCTAGCCACTAGCCAGTTACTGACTGATGGATTTGACCTGTCTGGTCTCCTGTGAAGGATTGCAACAGGATTGACTTAAGAAAGTCTTCACCCCTCTTGGCGTTTTTCCTATGTTGTTGCCTTACAACCTGGAATTAAAAATGGATTTTGGGGGGGTTTGTATCATTTGATTTACACAACATGCCTACCACCTTGAAGATGCAAAATATTTTTTTTATTGTGAAACAAACAAGAAATAAGACAAAATAACAGAAAGCTTGAGCTTGCATAACTATTCAACCCCTCAAAGTCAATACTTTGAAGAGCCACCTTTTGCAAGTCTCTTGGGGTATGTCTCTATTAGCTTGGCACATCTATCCACTAGGATTTTTGCCCATTCTTCAATGCAAAACTGCTCCAGCTCCTTCAAGTTGGATGGGTTCCGCTGGTGTACAGCAATCTTTAAGTCATACCACAGATTCTCAATTGGATTGAGGTCTGGGCTTTGACTAGGCCATTCCAAGACATTTAAATGTTTCCCATTAAACCACTCGAGTGTTGCTTTAGCAGTATGCTTAGGGTCATCGTCCTGCTGGAAGCTGAACCTCCGTCCCAGTTTCAAATCTCTGGAAGACTGAAACAGGTTTCCTTCAAGAATTTCCCTGTATTTAGCGCCGTCCGTCATTCCTTCAATTCTGACCAGTTTCCCAGTCCCTGCTGATGAAAAACATCCCCACAGTGAAGCATGGTGGTGGCAGCATCATGCTGCAGGGACTGGGAAACTGGTCAGAATTGAAGGGTGATGAGAGGTGTTGGGTTTGCGCCAGACATAGCATTTTCCTCAATTTTAGTCTCATCTGACCAGATTACCCCCTTCCATATGTTTGGGGAGTCTCCCACATGTTTTTTGGCAAACACCAAACGTGTTTGCTTATTTGTTTTTTTGAGCAATGGCTTTTTTTCTGGCCACTCTTCCATAAAGCCCAGCTCTGTGGAGTGTATGGCTTAAAGTGGTCCTATGGACAGATACCCCAATCTCCGCTGTGGAGCTTTGCAGCTCCTTCAGGGTTATCTTTGGTCTCTTTGTTGCCTCTCTGATTAATGCCCTCCTTGCCTGGTCTGTGAGTTTTGGCGGGCGGCCCTCTCCTGGCAGGTTTGTTGTGGTGCCATATTCTTTCAATTTTTTAATAATGGATTTAATGGTGCTCCGTGGGATATTCAAAGTTTCTGATATTTTTTTAATAACCGACCCTGATCTGTACTTCTCCACAACTTTGTCCCTGACCTGTTTGGAGAGCTCCTTGGTCTTCATGGTGCCGCTTGCTTGGTGGTGCCCCTTGCTTAGTGGTGTTGCAGACTCTGAGGCCTTTCAGAACAGGTGTATATATATACTGAGATCATGTGACAGATCATGTGACACTTAGATTGCACACAGGTGGACTTTATTTAACTAATTATGTTACTTCTGAAGGTAATTGGTTGCACCAGATCTTATTTAGGGGCTTCATAGCAAAGGGGGTGAGTACATATGCACGCACCACTTTTCCGTCATTTATTTTTTTGAATTGTTTGAAACAAGTTATTTTTTTCATTTCACTTCACCAATTCCAAACTACTTTATGTATATCCATTACATGAAATCCAAATAAAAATCCATTTAAATTACAGGTTGTAATGCAACAAAATAGGAAAAATGCGAAGGGGGATGTGAGGCAGCGTTCTGTTGTATTTTCGGCAGTGTTTGCCCTCCTATTTCCATCCCTGTCTCTTTCAGTAGGGGTTCAACCCCCCGTTTCGGATCGCTCTGACCCCTCTCTCTGCCGCGTGCCAGGGGACCATATTCACTGTTGCGCCGAGTGGCATTTAGCTTTTCAAATATCCCCATGGCGACAGGGACCACTAAAGCGTGTCAGAAAAATGAATTCCCCTCATTAATTATTTACCAATATAACGTCTGTGTGCTTCCCTCTCTCTTGCTCTCTCTCTCTCTCTCTTTCTCTCTCGTTCTATCTTTCTCTTTCCTTCTCTCTCTTTCCATATCTCTCTTTCTTTCTATCTCTCTCTTTCTATCTCTCTCTCCGCACATCTCTGCCAGGGGCTGGCTGTAATTCACATCATCACTAATTCCTGCTCCCTCCCCTGTAAACCTGGTAAACACAATGCACAAATACAGGTCTGCTGACCCCCAGTGTGACCTGTGGGTGGATGGGAATATCCAGAACGCAGAGAGATGGCAGCTATTGTCTGCCTTATGTGTACAACTGGTACAATATGCACTGTATATTTTGTGTCATTGGTTTAAGTTGAAAAATGTGCCCCAACTGAATATATATGAATTTGAGTAAATACATCCTGTCATTCTTACATTCTAATAAATATGTAGAAAAGTTTCAATGTGTATTTACTTTGAGTGAATGCATAATTTAATATCACATTTGCTTGAATATTATTATATTATATGCATATATTATAATTGATGCTTCAGCTGTTTGCTGACAGTTGTCTGAGAATAAATCTTAATCACTGTCTACCTGATAGTTGTCTGATAATAAATCTTAATCACTGTCTACCTGATAGTTGTCTGAGAATAAATCTTAATCACTGTCTACCTGATAGTTGTCTGAGAATAAATCTTAATCACTGTCTACCTGATAGTTGTCTGAGAATAAATCTTAATCTGTGAGAGTGTGATTTGAAGGAGTCAGACGCAGGAGGGTAAATGACAGAATACAGAGTTTATTCCGTAGTACACAGTTACGCTGGATAGCGTCAACAGCACAGGGCGTAATACAGGCGCACTGGAACACAATACAGGCACACGGGGAGAAATAACCCAAGCAATACAAAGTACGGGTAGCTCAACCGATCTACACTCAACTCACAAATAAACAATCACCCACAAGGACAAGGGGGGCAGAGGGAACACTTATACACGGACTAATGAGGGGATTAGTCCCCTGTAGCTCAGTTGGTAGAGCATGGCGCTTGCAACGTCAGGGTTGTGGGTTCGTTTCCCAAGGGGGGCCAGTATGAAAATGTATGCACTCACTTAACTGTAAGTCGCTCTGGATAAGAGCGTCTGCTAAATGACTAAAATGTAAAATATAAACCAGGTGTGTGTAATTGACAAGACAAGACAAATGGAATGGTGAGATATGGAGCAGTGGCTAGCAGGCCGGTGACGACGAACGCCGAAACCCGAACAAGGAGGGGAGGCAGCTTCGGAGGAAGTCGTAACATAATCCCTGTCTACCTGATAGGTGTCTGTGGGTTGCAGGTGGTTCAGGCGTCTGTGTGTGCACTGATGCAGGTAGTTCAGAATTAACTTCCATTTGAAATTATCTGTATATGGGGGATTAGTCTATAACACACTAGACAGGGTTCTGTCTGAAAGGTGTTACTGAAAGATATCACAGGACATACACAATTAAATGTGTAATTATAACTACATTGCTCAGACAAATGGCTATATCAAGGTGACGGTCCTCTCAGTCTGTTCTGTCTTGGAGACGTGTCGGGCTGCGTGTCTTGAATGACTCCTCGCTCTTATCACTTTAGAGGTGTGTGTGTGTGTGTGTGTGTGTGTGTGTCCGTGTCCCCTTCTTGATCCAAACCAGTCAGGTTTCAAGACTGGTCATTCAACTGAGACTGCTCTTCTCTGTGTCACGGAGGCTCTCCGCACTGCTAAAGCTAACTCTCTCTCCTCTGCTCTTGTCCTTCTAGACCTGTCTGCTGCCTTTGATACTGTGAACCATCAGATCCTCCTCTCCACCCTCTCCGAGCTGGGCATCTCCGGCGCGGCTCACTCTTGGATTGCGTCCTACCTGACAGGTCGCTCCTACCAGGTGGCGTGGCGAGAATCTGTCTCCGCACCACGTGCTCTCACCACTGGTGTCCCCCAGGGCTCAGTTCTAGGCCCTCTCCTATTCTCGCTATACACCAAGTCACTTGGCTCTGTCATATCCTCACATGGCCTCTCCTATCATTGCTACGCAGACGACACACAATTAATCTTCTCCTTTCCCCCTTCTGATAACCAGGTGGCGAATCGCATCTCTGCATGTCTGGCTGACATATCAGTGTGGATGACGGATCACCACCTCAAGCTGAACCTCGGCAAGAGGGAGCTGCTCTTCCTCCCGGGGAAGGACTGCCCGTTCGCCATGATCTCACCATCACGGTTGACAACTCTGTTGTGTCCTCCTCCCAGAGTGCAAAGAGCCTTGGCGTGACCCTGGACAACACCCTGTCGTTCTCCACTAACATCAAGGCGGTGACCCGATCCTGTAGGTTCATGCTCTACAACATTCGCAGAGTACGACCCTGCCTTACACAGGAAGCGGCTCAGGTCCTAATCCAGGCACTTGTCATCTCCCGTCTGGATTACTGCAACTCGCTGTTGGCTGGGCTCCCTGCCTGTGCCATTAAACCCCTACAACTCATCCAGAACGCCGCAGCCCGTCTGGTGTTCAACCTTCCCAAGTTCTCTCATGTCACCCCGCTCCTCCGCACACTCCACTGATCAGTCCCTACACCCAAACGAGGGCATTGCGTTCATCCACCTCTGGCCTGCTGGCCCCCCTACCTCTGCGGAAGCACAGTTCCCGCTCAGCCCAGTCAAAACTGTTCGCTGCTCTGGCACCCCAATGGTGGAACAAGCTCCCTCACGACGCCAGGACAGCGGAGTCACTCACCACCTTCCGGAGACACTTGAAACCCCACCTCTTTAAGGAATACCTGGGATAGGATAAAGAAATCCTTCTACCCCCACTTACCCCACCCAAAAAATAAAATAAAATTGTAAAGTGGTTATCCCACTGGCTATCATAAGGTGAATGCACCAATTTGTAAGTTGCTCTGGATAAGAGCGTCTGCTAAATGATGAAAATGTAAAATCTAATGTAAATGTGTGTGCGTGTGTGTGTTTGTGTGTGTGTGTGTTTGTGTGTGTGTGTGTGTGTGTGTGTTTGTGCGAGACGAGTGTGAGACGAGTGCCAGGGTGGGATCGGGGGAACAGTCATTTGCATTCACTAATGGTCCGCTGATGCCAAGTTGATATCAGTTCATGAGAAATTAAAAACGGGCTTCTTGGCAGATGCCGGCATGCATAACGTCCAGCCGATCCTATTTGCATCTTCTAATAGCCCTGTTTAGCATCAAACGTCTGACTGGAGCGCTGCGAAAAAACAAGGCTGTTTTATTTATTTATTTTAAATTTTTTTAATTTAATTTAATGTCCTTATTACAGTCCTTTCATTTTACAAGGTATGTGTCCCAAATAGCACCCTATTCCCTAAACGTAGTGCACTACTTTTGACCAGGGCCCTGGTTCAAAGTTGTGCACTACGTTGGGAATAGGGTGGCATTTGGGAAGCACCTTAAACAGTTTACAAGCGTTTGTGTGTCGGGTGGTCATATAGCGTCTTTGTACCTTTACTCCACACACCTCATTCACTTTAAACACGTCTGATTGTTAAAGGGGATACACTGTTGTTACAGTGCAAGACCCCTCACTCTGTTTTGTGACTAATGATATGGTTAAGTAACGCGTGTCACTGACAGTGTGAAATCTTTATTTTCTGTCACTCAATGACCTCTCTGACGTTTATTTCAAGCAGTGTCATTGTTAACTGAGGATAGAGGTAGTTTACTCTGAACTCAAATCAAATTTAAATTTGTCACATGCGCCGAATACAACAGGTGTAGACCTTACAGTGAAATGCTTACTTACAAGCGCTTAACCAACAATGCAGTTTTAAGAAAAATACGTGTTAAGTAAAATATAATAGAAAAAAAGAACAAAAATAGACAAATTAATAATAATTAAAGAGCAGCAGTAAAATAATGCAGTGCAAATAGTCTGGGTAGCCATTTGATTAGCTGTTCAGGAGTCTTATGGATTGGGAGTAGAAGCTGTTAAGATGCCTTATTGGACCTAGACTTGGCGCTCCGGTACCGCTTGCCGTGCGGTAGCAGAGAGAACAGTGGCTGGAGTCTTTGGCAATTTTTAGGGCCTTCTTCTGACACCGCCTGGTATATAGGTCCAGGATGCTCTCGATGGTGCAGCTCTAGAACTATTTGAGGATCTGAGGACCCGTGCCAAATCTTTTCAGTCTCCTGAGGGGGAATAAGCTTTGTCGTGCCCTCTTCACGACTGTCTTGGTGTGTTTGGACCATGATAGTTTGTTGGTGATGTGGACATTCAAAGCACTTCATGGCTACAGATGTAAGTGCTACGGGTCGGTAGTTATTTAGGCAGGTTACCTTAGTGTTCTTTGGGAACCACTATGGTGGTCTTCTTGAAACATGTTGGTATTACAGACTCAGTCAGGGACAGGTTGAAAATGTCAGTGAAGACACTTGCCAGTTGGTCAGCGCATGCTCGGAGTACACGTCCTGTTAATCCGTCTGGCCCTGCGGCCTTGTGAATGTTGACCTGTTTAAAGGTCTTACTCACATCGGCTACGGAGAGCATGATCACACAGTCATCCGGAACAGCTGATGCTCTCATGCATGCTTCAGTGTTGCTTGCCTCTAAGTGAGCATAGAGGTAATTTAGCTCGACTGGTAGGCTCGTGTCACTGGGCAGTTCGCGGCTGTGCTTCCCTTTGTAGTCGGTAATAATTTGCAAGCCCTGCCACATCCAACGAGCATCGGAGTCGGCATAGTACGATTCAATCTTAGTCCTGTATTGATGCTTTGCCTGTTTGCTGGTTCGTCGGAGGGCATAGCGGGATTTCTTATAAGCGTCCGGGTTAGAGTCCCGCTCCTTGAAAGCGGCAGCTCTACCCTTTAGCTCAGTGCGGATGTTGCCTGTAATCCATGGCTTCTGGTTTGGGTATGTACGTACGGTCACTGTGGGGACAACGTCATCGATGCACTTATTGATGAAGCCAGTGACTGATGTGGTGTACTCCTCAATGCCATCTGAAGAATCCGGGAACATATTCCAGTCTGTGCTAGCAAAACAGTCCTGTAGCTTAGCATTTGTGTCATCTGACCACTTCCTTATTAACCGAGTCACTGGTGCTTCCTGCTTTAGTTTTTGCTTATAAGCAGGAATCAGGGGGATATAATTATGGTCAGATTTGCCAAATGGTGGGCGAGGGAGACCTTTGTACGCGTCTCTGTGTGTGGAGTAAAGGTGGTCTAGAATTGTTTTGCTCTGGTTGCACATTTAAAATGCTAGTAGAAATTAGGTAGAACGGATTTAAGTTTCCCTGCATTTAAGTCCCCGGCCACTAGGAGCGCCGCCTCTGGATGAGCATTTTCTTGTTTGCTTATGGCCTTATACAGCTCATTGAGTGCGGTCTTAGTGCCAGCATCGGTTTGTGGTGGTAGATAGACACACCTCTGTGTGGTGATAGAGGTAGTCTAGTCTCTGTGTGGTGATAGAGGTAGTCTAGTCTCTGTGTGGTGATAGAGGTAGTCTGGTCTCTGTGTGGTGATAGAGGTAGTCTCTGTGTGGTGATAGAGGTAGTCTCTATGTGGTGATAGAGGTAGTCTAGTCTCTGTGTGGTGATAGAGGTAGTCTAGTCTCTGTGTGGTGATAGAGGTAGTCTGGTCTCTGTGTGGTGATAGAGGTAGTCTCTGTGTGGTGATAGAGGTAGTCTATGTGTGGTGATATAGGTAGTCTCTGTGTGGTGATAGAGGTAGTCTCTGTGTGGTGATAGAGGTAGTCTAGTCTCTGTGTGGTGATAGAGGTAGTCTAGTCTCTGTGTGGTGATAGAGGTAGTCTAGTCTCTGTGTGGTGATAGAGGTAGTCTCTGTGTGGTGATAGAGGTAGTCTATGTGTGGTGATATAGGTAGTCTCTGTGTGGTGATAGAGGTAGTCTCTGTGTGGTGATAGAGGTAGTCTCTGTGTGGTGATAGAGGTAGTCTCTGTGTAGTGATAGAGGTAGTCTAGTCTCTGTGTGGTGATAGAGGTAGTCTAGTATCTGTGTGGTGATAGAGGTAGTCTCTGTGTGGTGATAGAGGTAGTCTCTGTGTGGTGATAGAGGTAGTCTCTGTGTGGTGATAGAGGTAGTCTAGTCTCTGTGTGGTGATAGAGGTAGTCTAGTCTCTGTGTGGTGATAGAGGTAGTCTCTGTGTGGTGATAGAGGTAGTCTAGTCTCTGTGTGGTGATAGAGGTAGTCTCTGTGTGGTGATAGAGGTAGTCTAGTCTCTGTGTGGTGATGGAGGTAGTCTAGTCTCTGTGTGGTGATAGAGGTAGTCTAGTCTCTGTGTGGTGATAGAGGTAGTCTCTGTGTGGTGATAGAGGTAGTCTCTGTGTGGTGATAGAGGTAGTCTCTGTGTGGTGATAGAGGTAGTCTCTGTGTGGTGATAGATGTAGTCTCTGTGTGGTGATAGAGGTAGTCTAGTCTCTGTGTGGTGATAGAGGTAGTCTCTGTGTGGTGATAGAGGTAGTCTAGTATCTGTGTGGTGATAGAGGTAGTCTAGTATATGTGTGGTGATAGAGGTAGTCTCTGTGTGGTGATAGAGGTAGTCTCTATGTGGTGATAGAGGTAGTCTAGTCTCTATGTGGTGATAGAGGTAGTCTCGGTGTGGTGATAGAGGTAGTCTCTGTGTGGTGATAGAGGTAGTCTCTGTGTGGTGATGGAGGTAGTCTAGTCTCTGTGTGGTGATAGAGGTAGTCTCTATGTGGTGATAGAGGTAGTCTAGTCTCTGTGTGGTGATAGAGGTAGTCTAGTCTCTGTGTGGTGATAGAGGTAGTCTAGTCTCTGTGTGGTGATAGAGGTAGTCTCTGTGTGGTGATAGAGGTAGTCTAGTCTCTGTGTGGTGATAGAGGTAGTCTAGTCTCTATGTGGTGATAGAGGTAGTCTCTGTGTGGTGATAGAGGTAGTCTAGTCTCTGTGTGGTGATAGAGGTAGTCTAGTCTCTGTGTGGTGATAGAGGTAGTCTCTGTGTGGTGATAGAGGTAGTCTAGTCTCTGTGTGGTAATAGAGGTAGTCTAGTCTCTGTGTGGTAATAGAGGTAGTCTCTGTGTGGTGATAGAGGTAGTCTAGTCTCTGTGTGGTGATAGAGGTAGTCTCTGTGTGGTGATAGAGGTAGTCTCTATGTGGTGATAGAGGTAGTCTCTGTGTGGTGATAGAGGTAGTCTCTGTGTGGTGATAGAGGTAGTCTAGTCTCTGTGTGGTGATAGGGGTGATAGAGGTAGTCTAGTATCTGTGTGGTGATAGAGGTAGTCTCTGTGTGGTGATAGAGGTAGTCTCTGTGTGGTGATAGAGGTAGTCTAGTCTCTGTGTGGTGATAGAGGTAGTCTAGTCTCTGTGTGGTGATAGAGGTAGTCTGGTCTCTGTGTGGTGATAGAGGTAGTCTAGTCTCTGTGTGGTGATAGAGGTAGTCTCTGTGTGGTGATAGAGGTAGTCTGTGTGGTGATAGAGGTAGTCTAGTCTCTGTGTGGTGATAGAGGTAGTCTCTGTGTGGTGATAGAGGTAGTCTCTGTGTGGTGATAGAGGTAGTCTCTGTGTGGTGATAGAGGTAGTCTAGTCTCTGTGTGGTGATAGAGGTAGTCTCTGTGTGGTGGTAGAGGTAGTCTCTTTGTGTTGGTACAGCTAATCTAGTGTCTGTGTGGTGGTGCCAATCTTCTTTGCCTGTCATTTCCAATGTATTCATATCATATTAGAGAAATTATTTGTGTATCACTCAAAGATCGTTGATATTTCAAGGCAAGCAGTGTTATTTATTAATTGACAATCGGTCTACTCTCTGTGGTGCCATTCTTCTATTGCCTGTCATTTCCAGTTGAGTATAGAAACCCTTCTAAGTAGCCTAGCCATGAAATCATAATTATCCACTGTTATTTGTTGTGTCACATCTGATTACCAGGCTGGCTGACTCTCTAAAGACATTAAATCCATCAGGAAATAGGGACAACTAGCGCAGCACAGAAACAAATTAACAGCATTGTATTGCTTTCCTTCAGTCCATTACCTAAAATCTACAGATGAAGTCGGAAGTTTACATACACCTTAGCCAAATACATTTAAACTCAGTTTTTCACAATTCCTGACATTTAATCCTAGTAAAAATTCCAAGTCAATTTAGGGAACAAATTAATAAATTCATGCATTGAAAATAATGGTCAATTATCAATTTATTCATTGGAATTCATCCACTGAATTTAAAAGGAACCTCAACCTTGATGTGCTGCCATGTTTGCGAAGACAGACCGTAATCTCTGCCTCACATTCCATTTCCCAAAAGCCCCCCTGGTAAGGTCCTTCTCCACATATATTGGTTATAGCTACTGTGCCCTCCGTCGAAAGTCATACCCCCAAGACATGCTAATCTCCCTTGATAGAGGCATGTCCAGAGTCTCAGTATAATTGTCACTCACCAGCCTCTCCTCTCCTCTCCTCTCCTCTCCTCTCCTCTCCTCTCCTCTCCTCTCCTCTCCTCTCGTCCTCCAGACCTAATAGTGTCCAATAGAAATTAATGGTAGATAATGTATTGTGTCATTTTGGAGTCACTTTTATTGTAAATAAGAATATAATATGTTTCTAAACACTTCTACATTAATGTGGATGCTACCATGATTACAGATCATCCTGAATGAATCGTGAATAATGATGAGTGAGAAACTTACAGACGCACAACTATCTTACCCCTAAGGCATTTTTTGGTATATGATATTTGTGTGTCTGCAACTTTCTCACATCGTTATTACACACAGTTCTCCTCTGTTCTCCTCTAATAGAGGAATATGAACAATCACAAATTAAACAACCTGCCACACCATTCACTCAATGACCATGAGAAAACATCCATGGTTAAAGCCAAGCATGCAACAGTTTTTTATCTGAAAACTAGAAGCATTTGCATTTTAGTCATTTAGCAGACGCTCTTATCCAGAGCGACTTACAGGAGCAATTAGGGTTAAGTGCCTTGCTCAAGGGCACATTTACGTCATTTAGCAGACGCTCTTATCCAGAGCGACTCACAAATTGGTGCATTCACCCTATAGCCAGTGGGATAACCACTTTACAATTTTTTTTTTTGGGGGGGGATAGAAGGATTACTTTATCCTATCCCAGGTATTCCTTAAAGAGGTGGGGTTTCAAATGTCTCCGGAAGGTGGTGAGTGATCATCTACCTACACCCGCAATAACATCTGCTAAACACGTGTATGTGACAAATAACATTTGATTTGATTCATAAGGGGAGTCTTCTCCTAAGCGGACAAGAACAGAGTGAAAATAATACATATTATTAAATATAATCTAAAATAGAATAGAATACAATAGAACATAATATGACAGAACAGGAGAGGACAGAACAGGAGAGGACAGTACAGGAGAGGACAGTACAGGAGAGGACAGAACAGAACAGGAGAGGACAGAACAGGAGAGGACAGTACAGGAGAGGACAGAACAGGAGAGGACAGAACAGAACAGGAGAAGACAGAACAGAACAGGAGAGGACAGAACAGGAGAGGACAGAACAGAACAGGAGAGGACAGAACAGGAGAGGAGAGGACAGAACAGGAGAGGACAGAACAGGAGAGGACAGAACAGGAGAGGACAGAACAGGAGAGGACAGAACAGGAGAGGACAGTACAGGAGAGGACAGAACAGGAGAGGACAGAACAGGAGAGGACAGAACAGAACAGGAGAGGACAGAAGAGGAGAGGACAGAACAGGAGAGGACTAAATAGAACAGGACAGAGTGGATGAGCCACATACAGTCCAGTACTCAGCCCTATATGCTGGATGTGAGCAACAGATCATCCGAACACAATGGCCCTGGTACCAATCCCAGGGGAACTCCTGTTCCATGGTTTCCATGCCAACTAGTATCCCTGGCTGCCATGCCAATGTCAGCTGGGCATGGGGGCAGGAAGTGACTGGCACTTCATTGTCAACCTCATGCCCTGTCTGTCATCCCCATTGGCCAAGCCATGCAAAGTGTTCCAATCAGACTGTCGTATGAAGACTCCATGAAATCATTCAGTCATAGGAAATTAATGCAGAAGTAAACTGCATTAGGATTGACAGCATAACAATCTAGGTGTCATTGTGGCATGTGAATGTCCCTACAATTCAATGTTCTTAAAACATTTTGGAAGAGCTACTGCTATGAATTAAAAAACACATCCACTAGACTAGGAAACCCTTGGACCAAAGTTAAGTCTCTCTCTCTCTCTCTCTCTCTCTCTCTCTCTCTCTCTCTCTCTCTCTCTCTCTCTCTCTCTCTCTCTCTCTCTCTCTCTCTCTCTCTCTCTCTCTCTCTCTCTCTCTCTCTCTCTCTCTCTCTCTCTCTCTCTCTCTCTCTCTCTCTCTCTCTCTCTCTCTCTCTCTCTCTCTCTCTCTCTCTCTCTCTCTCTCTCTCTCTCTCTCTCTCTCTCTCTCTCTCTCTCTCTCTCTCTCTCTCTCTCTCTCTCTCTCTCTCTCTCTCTCATCAGACATGAACATTGGCTGAGAGAGCACAGAGGAAGATGAGGAAATGGTTTTCTTCGCTCTCTTGTTTCGAGCGGATTGACCGACCACAGACATTGTCTGCGTCCCAAATGGCACCCTATTCCCCATAGTGTTCTGGTCTAAAGTAGCGCACTATGTAGGGAATAGGGTGGAATTTGGGATGCAACCATTGTGTCTGGTTGAGATTCCAATTATTCAGGCGATAGCGGAGGGTAGCGGAAGGTGGTGGAGGGTGGATTGGGGTCAGAACAGGTCAGGTACTGAGAAACGAACGGCTCTATTTTTACCCTGTTTCCTAAACAGACTTAATCTGCTTTTATCCGACAGAGTAGACAGTCTTGTTTTGAGGTTTGATTTGAGATTTATCGAGGAGAGAAGGTTTGTTTTGAGGTTTCTCAAGGAGAGGAAGGTTTGTTTTGAGGTTTCTCAAGGAGAGGAAGGTTTGTTTTGAGGTTTCTCAAGGAGCGGGGGATTGTTTTGAGGTTTCTAAAGGAGAGGGGGATTGTTTTGAGGTTTCTCGAGGAGAGGGGGTGTCACGATCGTTGGTTAGAGATGAGGACCAAGGCGCAGCGTTGAAGGTGAACATATCCTTTATTTACTGATCACACGATCAAAACAATAAACGATAACGTGACGTCTACAGTTTAACACAAACCGAAATGAACAAGAAACCACAACACAAAGTGAAAAGACCAATAGTTAAATATGGCTCCCAATCAGAGACAACCAGCTGACACTCGTTGCCTCTGATTGGGAGTCACTCAGGCCAACATAGATTTACCAACATAGACTTACACACCCTGGCTCAACATAACATAGTCCCCAGAGCCAGGGCGTTACAGTACCCCCCCCCCCCCAAAGGCGCGGACTCCGGCCGCGCCAAACAACCACAACAGGGGAGGGACCGGGTGGGCACTCCGCCTCGGCGGCGGATCCGGCTCCGGACATGACCCAGGCACGGGTTGTGCTGGACTGACGACGCACACCCCTGGCTTGATGCGTGGAGGAGGAACGGGCCGGACCGGGCTGACGAAGCGCACCCCTGACTTGGTGCGGGGAGCAGGAACGGGCCGGACCGGGCTGACGAAGCGCACCCCTGACTTGGTGCGGGGAGCAGGAATGAGCCGGACCGGGCTGACGACGCGCACCACTGACCTGGTGCGGGGAGCTTGGATGGGCCGGACTGGGCTGGCGACGCGCACCACAGACTTGGTGCGGAGAGTAGGAACGGGCCGGACAGGGCTGACGAAACGCACCACAGACCTGGTGCGGAGAGCAGGCACGGGCCGTGCCGGACTGACGACGCACACCACTGGCCTGGTGCGGGGAGCTTGGATGGGCCGGACTGGGCTGGCGACGCGCACCACAGACTTGGTGCGGAGAGCAGGAACGGGCCGTGCCGGACTGACGACGCACACCACTGGCTTGGTGTGGGAAGCAGGAGCGGGCCGAGCCGGGCTGTCGAAGCGCACCCCTGACTTGGTGCGGGGAGCAGGAACGGGCCGATCCGGGCTGACGAAACGCACCACAGACTTGGTGCGGGGAGCAGGAATGGGCCGGACCGGGCTGGCGACGCGCACCACCGACTTGTTACGGAGAGCAGGAACGGGCCGGACAGGGCTGACGACGCGCACCACAGGCTCGGTGCGAGAGGCAGGAACAGGCCGAACCGTACTGGGGACACACGCCACTGGCCCTATGCAGGGATCAGGAACGGGCCGGACCGGACTGGTAATACACCCCAGTACCTCTCGCCGTGCCTCCACACTTTCCCTCTCCTCTGTGACCATTGGCCCCCTTAACCTGGCGGCCTCCTCTGCACACCCGCTGGACCGCTCCATCGCGGCCTCCGGCTGCCCCGTCGTCCACGTCGTGAGCCCCCCCCTAAACATTTTCTGGGGTTCTCTCCTCCCCGTGGACCAGGCCTCCCTAGTTCTCGCCAGACTCTCACTCCACTGCTTCAAAGTCCAACCTTTCTGCTCTTCGCTTGGCTGGGCCCAGTTGAGTCTCCTACTCCACTGATCCCAGGTCCATCCACTCTCCTCTTCACGCTGCTTGGTCCTGTCTTGGTGGTTTCTTCTGTCACGATCGTCTAACAGAGTGGACCAAGGCGCAGCGTTGAAGGTGAACATATCCTTTATTTACTGATCACACGATCAAAACAATAAACGATAACGTGACGTCTACAGTTTAACACAAACCGAAATGAACAAGAAACCACAACACAAAGTGAAAAGACCAATAGTTAAATATGGCTCCCAATCAGAGACAACCAGCTGACACTCGTTGCCTCTGATTGGGAGTCACTCAGGCCAACATAGATTTACCAACATAGACTTACACACCCTGGCTCAACATAACATAGTCCCCAGAGCCAGGGCGTTACAGGGGGATTGTATTGAGGTTTCCCTATTTAACCCAGTGGCTCCCAATGTGTTTTGTGCGTGTTTGTTTTTCATTTCGTGTGTTGTTGGTGAGCGGGTTTGTTCCTCCCTGTGTGGAGGTATCTTGTATTGATTTCTTTACTTATTCAGTAAAGTACGTTTCATAGAGTTCTGTGTCCTGCGCCTGGGAGGCTGGGATAGGTGCTGTACTTTCCCAGCGCTCGGGCACACCACCCAAGCTCCGCCCCTGTGCGTTATTTTCGAAGAAGCTCAGCCCGGCGGAGCGCAACTATGATGTGGGGGACCGGGAGCTGTTGGCTGTGGTCCAAGCCCTGAAAGCGTGGAGACATTGGCTTGAGGGGGCTAAACACCCTTTTCTCATTTTGACTGACCACCGCAATCTGGAGTACATCCAGGCGGCAAGGAGACTAAACCCTCGCCAGGCAAGGTGGTCCATGTTTCTCACCGTTTTGTTTTCACCCTTTCGTACAGGCCAGGTTCCCAGAACGCTAAGGCAGATGCTCTGTCCCGACTGTATGACACGGAGGAGAGTTGCGTAATGAACCCACTCCTCCCCAGTGTCCAGAGGGTCGTATGTACGTCCCGCTGGAGGTCCGCGATCGTTTGATCTATTGGGCTCACACGTCACCCTCCTCTGGTCATCCTGGTATCGGTCGGACAGTGCATTGTCTTAGTGGGAAGTACTGGTGGCCCACCTTAGCTCAGGATGTGAGGGTTTATGTTTCCTCCTGCTCGATGTGCGCCCAGTGTAAGGTGCCTAGACACCTGCCCAGAGGGAAATTGCAACCCCTACCTGTTCCACAACGACTGTGGTCCCACTTATTGGTGGACTTCGTGACGGATCTTCCCCCCTCACAAGGTAACACCACGATCCTGGTCGTTGTGGATCGGTTTTCTAAGTCCTGCTGCCTCATTCCTCTGCCCGGTCTCCCTACGGCCCTACAGACTGCTGAGGCCCTATTTACACACGTCTTCCGGCACTATGGGGTACCTGAGGATATAGTGTCTGATCGGGGTTCCCAGTTCACCTCGAGAGTCTGGAGGGCGTTCATGGAACGTCTGAGAGTCTCGGTCAGCCTGACCTCAGGGTTTCACCCCGAAAGCAACGGGCAGGTGGAGAGAGACAACCAGGAGGTGGGTATGTTTCTGAGGTCATATTGCCAGGACCGGCAGGGGGATTGGTCGGTGTACATCCCTTGGGCAGAGATGGCCCAAAACTCCCTCCGCCACTCCTCCACTAACCTGTCTCCATTTCAGTGTGTACTAGGTTATCAGCCGGTTCTGGCACCATGGCATCAGAGCCAGATCAAGGCACCTGCGGTGGACGAATGGTTTTCGGCGCTCGCAGGAGACCTGGAACGCTGCCCATGTGCGCCTGCAACGGGCCATCGTGCGGCAAAAGGCGAGTCCGACCGCCACCGCAGTGAGGCTCCGGTATATTCCCCGGGGGACCGGGTCTGGCTCTCGACCCGAAACCTGCCCCTTCGCCTGCCCTGCCGGAAGCTGGGTCGGCGGTTTGTGGGGCCATTTAAAGTCCTGAGGAGATTGAACGAGGTATGTTATAGGTTACAGCTTCCTCCTGATTATCGTGTTAACCCCTCGTTCCATGTGTCTCTCTTCAGACCGGTGGTAGCTGGTCCACTCCAGGAGTCTGAGATACGGGAGGTTCCTCCGCCCCCACTGGACATCGAGGGGGCACCGGCGTACTCAGTCCGTTCCGAGGCGTCGGGTGGGAGGCCTGCAGTATCCCGTGGAGTGGGAGGGGTACGGTCTGTAGGAACGGTGCTGGGTCCCTAGGAGGGACATCCTCGATCCCTCCATGTTGAGAGATTTCCACCGCAGTCATCCGACTCGCCCCGCACCGCGTCCTCCTGGCCGTCCCCGGGTGGTGGGGGGGGCAACTGATCGACCACTGCCGATCTAGTTTCTATGTTCTACCTGTTGTCTGATTGTTACACACCTGTTTCCCATTATGTGATTACTCCTTCCCCATTTAACCCGGTGGCTCCCAATGTGTTTTGTGCATGTTTGTTTTTCGTTTTGTGTGTCGTTGGTGAGCGGGTTTGTTCCTCCCTGTGTGGAGGTATCTTGTATTGATTTCTTTACTTATTCAGTAAAGTACGTTTCATAGAGTTCTATGTCCTGCGCCTGACTTCGATCCACCGGATTACACTGACACTCGTGACAGGTTTCTCAAGGAGAGGGGGATGGTTTTGAGGTTTCTCAAGGAGCGGTGGATTGTTTTGAGGTTTCTCAAGGAGAGGGGGATTGTTTTGAGGTTTCTTCAAGGAGAGGGGGAATGTTTTGAGGTTTCTAAAGGAGAGGGGGGATGTTTTGAGGTTTCTCAAGGAGAGGATATTGTTTTGAGGTTTCTCAATGAGAGGGGGTTTATTTTGAGGTTTCTCAAGGAGAGGGGGGTTGTTTTGAGGTTTCTAAAGGAGAGGGGGGATGTTTTGAGGGTTCTCACATAGAGGGGGTTGTTTTGAGGTTTCTCAAGAAGAGGGGGATTGTTTTGAGGTTTCTCAAGGAGAGGGGGATGGTTTTGCGGTGTCTCAAGGAGAGGAGGATTGTTTTGAGGTTTCTTGAGGAGAAGGGGATTGTTTTGAGGTGTCTTGTGGAGAGGGGGATTGTTTTGAGGTTTCTCAAGGAGCTGGGGATTGTTTTGAGGTTTCTCAAGGAGTGGAGGATGGTTTTGAGGTTTCTCAAGGAGGGTGGGATTGTTTTGAGGCTTCTCAAGGAGAGGGGGGTTGTTTTGAGGTTGCTCAAGGAGAGGGGGGTTGTTTTGATGTTTCTCAAGGAGAGAGGGGTTGTTTTGAGAATTACCGAGGAGAGTGGGATTGTTTTGAGGTTTCTCAAGGAGAGGAAGATTGTTTTGAGGTTTCTCGAGGAGAGGGGGGTTGTTTTGAGGTTTCTCAAGGAGAGAGGGGATTGTTTTGAGGTTCCTCAAAGAGAGGAAGATTGTTTTGAGGTTTCTCGAGGAGAGAGGGATTGTTTTGAGGTTTCTCAATGAGAGGGGGATTGTTTTGAGGTTTATCAAGGGGGGAGATTGTTTTGAGGTTACTCAAGGAGCCGGGAATTGTTTTCAGCTTTGTCAAGGACAGCGGGTTTGTTTTGAGGTTTCTTTAGGAGAGAAAGTTTGATTTGAGGTTTTTACAAGGAGAGCGGGATTGTTTTGAGGTTTCTCAAGGAGACGGGGAATGTTTTGAGGTTTCTCAAGGAGAGGGGGGATGTTTTGAGGGTTCTCAAGGAAGGGGGGTTGGTTTTGAGGTTTCTTGAGGAGAGGGGGATTGTTTTGAGGTTTCTCGAGGAGAGGGAGATTGTTTTGAGGTATCTCAAGGGGGGTGGGGGGGTTGTTTTTACGTTTCTCAAGGAGAGAAGGGTTGACTTGAGGTTTCTAAAGGGGGGAGATGGTTTTGAGGTTTCTCAAGGAGGGGGAGTTGGTTTTGAGGTTTTTCAAGGAGTGGGGGATTGTTTTGAGGTTTCTCAAGGAGAGTGGGATTGTTTTGAGGTTTCTCAAGGAGAGGGGGATTGTTTTGAGATTCTAAAGGGGGGTGGGGGGGTTGTTTTTACGTTTCTCAAGGAGAGAAGGGTTGACTTGAGGTTTCTAAAGGGGGGAGATGGTTTTGAGGTTTCTCAAGGAGGGGGAGTTGGTTTTGAGGTTTTTCAAGGAGTGGGGGATTGTTTTGAGGTTTCTCAAGGAGAGTGGGATTGTTTTGAGGTTTCTCAAGGAGAGGGGGATTGTTTTGAGATTCTAAAGGAGAGGGGGATTGTTTTTAGGATTCTCAAGGAGAGAAGGTTTGACTTGAGGTTTCTCAAGGGGGGAGATTGTTTTGAGGTTTCTCAAGGAGAGGTAAATTGTTTTGAGGTTTTTCAAGGAGTGGGGGATTGTTTTGAGGTTTCTTAAGGAGAGGAGGATGGTTTTGAGGTTTCTCAAGGAGAGGGGGTTTGTTTTGAGGTTTCTCAAGGAGAGGGGATTTTTGAGGTGTCTCAAGGAGAGGGGGAAAGTTGAGGTTTCTTGAGGAGAGGGGGATTGTTTAGAAGTTTCTCGAGGAGAGGGGGATTGTTTAGAGGTTTCTCAAAGGGGGGGGGGGGTTGTTTTTACGTTACTCAAGGAGATGAGGATGGTTTTGAAATCCCTCAAGGAGAGGGGATGTTTTTTAGGTTTCTCAAGGAGACGGGGATTGTTTTGAGGTTTCTCAAGGCGAGGGGGATTGTTTTGAGGTTTCTCAAGGCGAGTGGGATCGTTTAGAGGTTTCTCAAGGAGTGGGGGTTTGTTTTGAGGTTTCTCAAGGAGTGGGGGTTGGTTTTGAGGTTTCTCTAGGAGAGGGGGATTGTTTTGAGGTTTCTCAAGGAGAGGGGGATTGTTTTGAGGTTTCTCAAGGGGGGGAGGGGGGGGGGTTACGTTTCTCAAGGCGAGGGGGATTGTTTTGAGGTTTCTCAAGGCGAGTAGGATTGTTTTGAGTTTCTCAAGGCGAGTGGGATGGTTTTGAGGTTTCTTAAGGAGAGGAGGATGGTTTTGAGGTTTCTTAAGGAGAGGAGGATTGTTTTGAGGTTTCTCAAGGAGGGGGGGTTGTTTTGAGGTTTCTCAAGGAGAGAAGGTTTGATTTGAGGTTTCTCAAGGGGGGAGATTGTTTTAAGGTTTCTCAAGGAGAGGGGGATTGTTTTCAGGTTTTTCAAGGAGTAGGGGATTGTTTAGAGGTTTCTTAAGGAGAGGAGGATGGTTTTGAGGTTTCTCAAGGAGAGGGGGATTGTTTTGAGATTCTAAAGGAGAGGGGGATTGTTTTTAGGATTCTCAAGGAGAGAAGGTTTGACTTGAGGTTTCTCAAGGGGGGAGATTGTTTTGAGGTTTCTCAAGGAGAGGTAAATTGTTTTGAGGTTTTTCAAGGAGTGGGGGATTGTTTTGAGGTTTCTTAAGGAGAGGAGGATGGTTTTGAGGTTTTTCAAGGAGAGGGGGTTTGTTTTGAGGTTTCTCAAGGAGAGGGGATTTTTGAGGTGTCTCAAGGAGAGGGGGAAAGTTGAGGTTTCTTGAGGAGAGGGGGATTGTTTAGAAGTTTCTCGAGGAGAGGGGGATTGTTTAGAGGTTTCTCAAAGGGGGGGGGGGGGGGTTGTTTTTACGTTACTCAAGGAGATGAGGATGGTTTTGAAATCCCTCAAGGAGAGGGGATGTTTTTTAGGTTTCTCAAGGAGACGGGGATTGTTTTGAGGTTTCTCAAGGCGAGGGGGATTGTTTTGAGGTTTCTCAAGGCGAGTGGGATCGTTTAGAGGTTTCTCAAGGAGTGGGGGTTTGTTTTGAGGTTTCTCAAGGAGTGGGGGTTGGTTTTGAGGTTTCTCTAGGAGAGGGGGATTGTTTTGAGGTTTCTCAAGGAGAGGGGGATTGTTTTGAGGTTTCTCAAGGGGGGGAGGGGGGGGGTTACGTTTCTCAAGGCGAGGGGGATTGTTTTGAGGTTTCTCAAGGCGAGTAGGATTGTTTTGAGTTTTCTCAAGGCGAGTGGGATGGTTTTGAGGTTTCTTAAGGAGAGGAGGATGGTTTTGAGGTTTCTTAAGGAGTGGAGGATGGTTTTGAGGTTTCTCAAGGAGAGTGGGATTGTTTTGAGGTTTCTCAAGGAGGGGGGGTTGTTTTGAGGTTTCTCAAGGAGAGAAGGTTTGATTTGAGGTTTCTCAAGGGGGGAGATTGTTTTAAGGTTTCTCAAGGAGAGGGGGATTGTTTTCAGGTTTTTCAAGGAGTAGGGGATTGTTTAGAGGTTTCTTAAGGAGAGGAGGATGGTTTTGAGGTTTTTCAAGGAGAGGGGGATTGTTTTGAGGTTTATCAAGGAGATGAGGATGGTTTTGAGGTGTCTCAATGAGAAGGGGATTGTTTTGAGGTTTCTTGAAGGAGAGGGGGATTGTTTTGAGGTTTATCAAGGAAAGGAGGATTGCTTTGAAATTCCTCAAGGAGAGGGGGATGGTTTTCAGGTTTCTCAAGGAGAGGGGGATGGTTTTTAGGTTTCTCAAGGAGAGTGGGATTGTTTTGAGGTTTCTCAATGAGAAGGGGATTGTTTTGAAATTCCTCAATGAGAAGGGGATTGTTTTGAGGTTTCTCAAGGAGAGGGGGATGGTTTTTAGGTTTCCAAGGGGGGGGGGGGGGGTATTGTTTTGAGGTTTATCAAGGCGAGGGGAATTGTTTTGAGGTGTCTCAAGGAGAAGGGGATTGTTTTGAGGTTTCTTGAGGAGAAGGGGATGTTTTGAGGTTTCTCGAGGAGAGGGGGATTGTTTTGAGGTTTCTAAAGGGGGGGGGGGTGTTGTTTTTATGTTTTGTATGGAGAGAAGGTTTGATTTGAGGTTTCTCAATGAGCTGGGTATTGTTTTGAGGTTTCTCAAGGAGAGGAGGATGGTTTTGAGGTTTCTCAAGGAGAGTGGGATTGTTTTGAGGTTTCTCAAGGAGAGGGGGAATGTTTTTAGGTTTCTCGAGGAGAGGGGGATTGTTTTGAGGTTTTTCAAGGGGGGGGGGTTGTTTTTACGTTTCTCAAGGAGAGAAGGTTTGATTTGAGGTTTCTTAAGGAGTGGGGGGTTGTTTTGCGGTATTTCAAGGAGTGGGGGGTTGTTTTGAGGTTTCTTAAGGAGAGGAGGATGGTTTTGAGGTTTCTCAAGGAGAGTGGGATTGTTTTGAGGTTTCCAAGGGGGGGGGGGGGGGGGTTGTTTTGAGGTTTATCAAGGCGAGGGGAATTGTTTTGAGGTGTCTCAAGGAGAAGGGGATTGTTTTGAGGTTTCTTGAGGAGAAGGGGATGTTTTGAGGTTTCTCGAGGAGAGGGGGATTGTTTTGAGGTTTATCAAGGAAAGGAGGATTGCTTTGAAATTCCTCAAGGAGAGGGGGATGGTTTTCAGGTTTCTCAAGGAGAGGGGGATGGTTTTTAGGTTTCTCAAGGGGAGTGGGATTGTTTTGAGGTTTCTCAATGAGAAGGGGATTGTTTTGAAATTCCTCAATGAGAAGGGGATTGTTTTGAGGTTTCTCAAGGAGAGGGGCATGGTTTTTAGGTTTCCAAGGGGGGGGGGGGGTATTGTTTTGAGGTTTATCAAGGCGAGGGGAATTGTTTTGAGGTGTCTCAAGGAGAAGGGGATTGTTTTGAGGTTTCTTGAGGAGAAGGGGATGTTTTGAGGTTTCTCGAGGAGAGGGGGATTGTTTTGAGGTTTCTAAAGGGGGGGGGTGTTGTTTTTATGTTTTTTATCGAGAGAAGGTTTGATTTGAGGTTTCTCAATGAGCTGGGTATTGTTTTGAGGTTTCTCAAGGAGAGGAGGATGGTTTTGAGGTTTCTCAAGGAGAGTGGGATTGTTTTGAGGTTTCTCAAGGAGAGGGGGAATGTTTTTAGGTTTCTCGAGGAGAGGGGGATTGTTTTGAGGTTTTTCAAGGGGGGGTGTTCTTTTTACGTTTCTCAAGGAGAGAAGGTTTGATTCGAGGTTTCTAAAGGAGTGGGGGGTTGTTTTGAGGTATTTCAAGGAGTGGGGGGTTGTTTTGAGGTTTCTTAAGGAGAGGAGGATGGTTTTGAGGTTTCTCAAGGAGAGTGGGATTGTTTTGAGGTTTCCAAGGGGGGGGGGGGGGGTTGTTTTGAGGTTTATCAAGGCGAGGGGAATTGTTTTGAGGTGTCTCAAGGAGAAGGGGATTGTTTTGAGGTTTCTTGAGGAGAAGGGGATGTTTTGAGGTTTCTCGAGGAGAGGGGGATTGTTTTGAGGTTTATCAAGGCGAGGGGAATTGTTTTGAGGTGTCTCAAGGAGAAGGGGATTGTTTTGAGGATTCTTGAGGAGAAGGGGATGTTTTGAGGTTTCTCGAGGAGAGGGGGATTGTTTTGAGGTTTCTAAAGGGTGGGGATGTTGTTTTTATGTTTTTTATGGAGAGAAGGTTTGATTTGAGGTTTCTCAAGGAGCTGGGTATTGTTTTGAGGTTTCTCAAGGAGAGGAGGATGGTTTTGAGGTTTCTCAAGGAGAGTGGGATTGTTTTGAGTTTCTCAAGGAGAGGGGGAATGTTTTTAGGTTTCTCGAGGAGAGGGGGATTGTTTTAAGGTTTTTCAAGGGTGGGGTTGTTTTTACATTTCTCAAGGAGAGAAGGCGTGATTTGAGGTTTCTAAAGGAGTGGGGGGTTGTTTTGAGGTTTCTTAAGGAGAGGAGGATGGTTTTGAGGTTTCTCAAGAAGAATGGGATTGTTTTGAGGTTTCTCAAGGAGAGGGGGATTGTTTTGAGGTTTCTCAAGGAGAGGGGGATGGCTTTGAAATTCCTCAAGGAGTGGGGGATGGTTTTTAGGTTTCTTAAGGTGAGTGAGATTGTTTTGAGGTTTCTCAATGAGAAGGGGGTTGTTTTGAGGCTTCTCAAGGAGAGGAGGATGGTTTTGAGGTTTCTCAAGGAGAGCGGGATTGTTTTGAGGTTTATCAAGGAGAGGGGGATGGTTTTTAGGTTCCTCAAGGAGAGTGGGATTGTTTTGAGGTTTCTCAATGAGAAGGGGATTGTTTTGAGGTTTCCAAGGGGGGGGGGGGGGTTGTTTTGAGGTTTATCAAGGCGAGGGGAATTGTTTTGAGGTGTTTCAAGGAGAAGGGGATTGTTTTGAGGTTTCTTGAGGAGAAGGGGATGTTTTGAGGTTTCTCGAGGAGAGGGGGATTGTTTTGAGGTTTATCAAGGCGAGGGGAATTGTTTTGAGGTGTCTCAAGGAGAAGGGGATTGTTTTGAGGATTCTTGAGGAGAAGGGGATGTTTTGAGGTTTCTCGAGGAGAGGGGGATTGTTTTGAGGTTTCTAAAGGGGGGGGGGGGTGTTGTTTTTATGTTTTTTATCGAGAGAAGGTTTGATTTGAGGTTTCTCAATGAGCTGGGTATTGTTTTGAGGTTTCTCAAGGAGAGGAGGATGGTTTTGAGGTTTCTCAAGGAGAGTGGGATTGTTTTGAGGTTTCTCAAGGAGAGGGGGAATGTTTTTAGGTTTCTCGAGGAGAGGGGGATTGTTTTGAGGTTTTTCAAGGGGGGTGTTCTTTTTACGTTTCTCAAGGAGAGAAGGTTTGATTCGAGGTTTCTAAAGGAGTGGGGGGTTGTTTTGAGGTATTTCAAGGAGTGGGGGGTTGTTTTGAGGTTTCTTAAGGAGAGGAGGATGGTTTTGAGGTTTCTCAAGGAGAGTGGGATTGTTTTGAGGTTTCCAGGGGGGGGGGGGGGGGTTGTTTTGAGGTTTATCAAGGCGAGGGGAATTGTTTTGAGGTGTCTCAAGGAGAAGGGGATTATTTTGAGGTTTCTTGAGGAGAAGGGGATGTTTTGAGGTTTCTCAAGGAGAGTGGGATTGTTTTGAGTTTCTCAAGGAGAGGGGGAATGTTTTTAGGTTTCTCGAGGAGAGGGGGATTGTTTTGAGGTTTTTCAAGGGTGGGGTTGTTTTTACATTTCTCAAGGAGAGAAGGCGTGATTTGAGGTTTCTAAAGGAGTGGGGGGTTGTTTTGAGGTTTCTTAAGGAGAGGAGGATGGTTTTGAGGTTTCTCAAGAAGAATGGGATTGTTTTGAGGTTTCTCAAGGAGAGGGGGATTGTTTTTAGGTTTCTCAAGGATAGAAGATTTGACTTGAAGTTTCTAAAGGGGGAATATTGTTTTGAGGTTTCTCAAGGAGAGGGGGATTGTTTTGAGGTTTCTCAAGGATAGCAGGATTGTTTTGAGGTTTAACAAGGAGAGGAGGATGGCTTTGAAATTCCTCAAGGAGTGGGGGATGGTTTTTAGGTTTCTTAAGGTGAGTGAGATTGTTTTGAGGTTTCTCAATGAGAAGGGGGTTGTTTTGAGGCTTCTCAAGGAGAGGAGGATGGTTTTGAGGTTTCTCAAGGCGAGGGGGATTGTTTTGAGGTTTCTCAAGGAGTGGGGGATGGTTTTGAGGTTTCTCAAGGAGTCAGGATTTGTTTTGAGGTGTCAAGGAGAGGGGGATTGTTTTGAAGTTCATCAAGGAGGGGAGGATGGCTTTGAAATTCCTCAAGGAGAGGGGGATGGTTTTTAGGTTTCTCAAGGAGAGTGTGATTGTTTTGAGGTTTCTCAATGAGAAGGGGATTGTTTTGAGGTATCTCAAGGCGAGGGGGATTGTTTTGAGGTTTCCCAAGGGGGGGAGGGGTGTTGTTTTTATGTTTTTTAAGGAGAGAAGGTTTGATTTGAGGTTTCTAAAGGGGGGAGATTGTTTTGAGGTTTCTCAAGGAGGGGGGAATTGTTTTGAATTTTCTCTAGGAGAGGGTGTTGTTTTGAGGTTTCTCAAGGAGAGGAGGATGGTTTTGAGGTTTCTCAAGGAGAGGGAGATTGTTTTGAGGTTTCTCAAGGAGAAGGGGATTGTTTTGAGATTTCTTGAAGAGAAGGGGATTGTTTTGAGGTTTCTTGAGGGCAAGGGGATTGTTTTGAGGTTTCTCGAGGAGAGGGGGATTGTTTTAAGGTTTCTCAAGGGGGGGGGGGGGTGTTTTGAATTTTCTCAAGGAGATGGGTTTGTTTTGAGGTTTCTCAAGGAGAGGAGGATGGTTTTGAGGTTTCTCAAGGAGAGGGGGATTTTTTTGAATTTTCTCAAGGACAGGGGGTTGTTTTGAGGTTTCTCAAGGAGAGGAGGATGGTTTTGAGGTTTCTCAAGGCGAGGGGGATTGTTTTGAGGTTTCTCAAGGAGTGGGGGATGGTTTTGAGGTTTCTCAAGGAGACGGGAATTGTTTTGAGGTGTCTCAAGGAGAGGGGGATGGTTTTGAGGTAGGGATTGTTTTGAAGTTTCTCAAAGGGAGGAGGATGGTTTTGAGGTCTTCTCATGGAGAGGGGGAATGTTTTTAGGGTTCTCAAGGAGCGGGGGTTGGTTTTGAGGTTTCTCAAGGAGAGGGGGATGGTTTTGCATTTTCTCTAGGAGAGGGGGATGGTTTTGAGGTTTCTCAAGGAGAGTGGGATTGTTTTGAGGTTTTTCAAGGAGTGTGGGATTGTTTTGAGGTTTCTTAAGGAGAGGAGGATGGTTTTGAGGTTTGTCAAGGAGAGCGGGATTGTTTTGAGGTTTCCCAAGGGGGGGTTGTTTTTATGTTTTTTAAGGAGAGAAGGTTTGATTTGAGGTTTCTCATGGAGGGGAGAATTGTTTTGAATTTTCTCAAGGAGAAGGGGCTGTTTAGAGGTTTCTCAAGGAGAGGAGGTTGGTTTTGAGGTTTCTCAAGGCGAGGGGGATTGTTTTGAGGTTTCTCAAGGAGTGGGGGATGGTTTTGAGGTTTCTAAAGGAGACGGGAATTGTTTTGAGGTGTCTCAAGGAGGGGGGGTGGTTTTGAGGTAGGGATTGTTTTGAAGTTTCTTGAGGAGAGGGGTATTGTTTTGAGGTTTCTCAAGGGGGGGGGGGGGGTTGTATTTACGTTTCTCAAGCAGAGAAGGTTTGATTTGAGGTTTGTCAAGGAGAGCGGGATTGTTTTGAGGTTTCTCAAGGCGAGGAGGATGGTTTTGAAATTCCTCAAGGAGAGGGGGGTGGTTTTTAGGTTTCTCAATGAGAAGGGGATTGTTTTGAGGTTTCTCAAGGCGAGGGGGACTGTTTTGAGGTTTCCCAAGGGGGGGGGGGGGGTGTTGTTTTTATGTTTTTTTAAGCAGAGAAGGTTTGATTTGAGGTTTCTAAAGGGGGGAGATTGTTTTGAGGTTTCTCAAGGAGAGAAGGTTTGATTTGATGTTTTTTTGCAAGGATTGGGGGATTGTTTTGAGGTTTCTCAAGGAGCTGGGTATTGTTTTGAGGTTTCTCAAGGAGAGGAGCATGGTTTTTAGGTTTCTCAAGGAGAGTGGGATTGTTTTGAGGTTTCTCAATGAGAAGGGGATTGTTTTTAGATTTCTTGAGGAGAGGGGGATTGTTTTGAGGTTTCTCAAGGGGGTGGGGGATGGTTTTGAGGTTTCTCAAGGAGGCAGGATTTGTTTTGAGGTGTCTCAAGGAGATGGGGATTGTTTTGAGGTTCATCAAGGAGAGGAGGATCGCTTTGAAATTCCTCAAGGAGAGGGGGATTATTTTGAGATTTCTCAAGGAGAGTGGGATTGTTTTGGCGTGTCTCAAGGAGATGGGATTGTTTTGAGGTTTCTTGAGGAGAGGGGGATTGTTTTGAGGGTTCTCAAGGAGTGGGGGTTGGTTTTGAGGGTTCTCAAGGAGAGGGGGATTGTTTTGAGGTTTCTCAAGGAGAGGGGAATTGGTTTGACGTGTCTCAAGGAGAGGGGGATTGTTTTGAGGTTTCTTGAGGAGAGGGGGATTGTTTTGAGGTTTCTTGAGGAGAGGGGTATTGTTTTGAGGTTTCTCAAGGGGGGGGGGGGTTGTATTTACGTTTCTCAAGGAAAGGAGGATGGTTTTGAGTTTTCTCAAGGAGTTGGGGCTTGTTTTGAGGTTTCTCAAGAAGAGGGGGATTGTTTTGAGGTTTCTCAAGGCGAGGGGGGGGTGTTTTGAGGTTTCTCAAGGAGTGAGGGATGGTTTTGAGGTTTCTCAAGGAGGCAGGATTTGTTTTGAGGTGTCTCAAGGAGAGGGGGATTGTTTTGAAGTTCATCAAGGAGAGGAGGATGGCTTTGAAATTCCTCAAGGCGAGGGGGATTGTTTTGAGGTTTCCCAAGGGGGGGGAGGTTTGTTTTTATGTTTTTTAAGGAGAGAAGGTTTTATTTGAGGTTTCTAAAGGGGTGAGATTGTTTTGAGGTTTCTCAAGGAGAGGGGGATTGTTTTGAGGTTTCTCAAGGCGAGGGGGGTTGTTTTGAGGTTTCTCAAGGATTGGTGGATGGTTTTGAGGTTTCTCAAGGAGAGGGGGATGGTTTTGAGGTTTCTTAAGGAGAGGGGAATTGTTATGAGGTTTCTCAAGGAGCGGAGGATGGTTTTGAGGTTTCTCAAGGAGCTGGGTATTGTTTTGAGGTTTCTCAAGGAGAGGAGGATGGTTTTTAGATTTCTCAAGGAGAGTGGGATTGTTTTGAGGTTTCTCAATGAGAAGGGGATTGTTTTGAGGGTTCTCAAGGAGCGGGGGATTGTTTTGACGTGTCTCAAGGAGAGGGGGATTGTTTTGAGGTTTCTTGAGGAGAGGGGGATTGTTTTGAGGTTTCTTGAGGAGAGGGGTATTGTTTTGAGGTTTCTCAAGGGGGGGGGGGGGGGGGTTGTATTTACGTTTCTCAAGGAGGGAAGGTTTGATTTGAGGTTTCTCAAGGGGGGAGATTGTTTTGAGGTTTCTCAAGGAGAGTGGAATTGTTTTGAGGTTTCTCAAGGAGAAGGGGATTGTTTTGAGGTTTCTCAAGGAGAGGGGGATTTTTTTGAGGTTTCTCAAGTAGAGGGTGTTGTTTTCAGGTTTCTCAAGGAAAGGAGGATGGTTTTGAGGTTTCTCAAGGAGTTGGGGATTGTTTTGAGGTTTCTCAAGGCGAGGAGGATTGTTTTGAGGTTTCTCAAGGGGGTGGGGGGGTTGTTTTTACGTTTCTCAAGGAGAGGGGGATTGTTTTGAGGTTTTTCAAGGAGTGGGGGATGGTTTTGAGGTTTCTTAAGGAGAGGAGGATGGTTTTGAGGTTTCTCAAGGAGAGCGGGATTGTTTTGAGGTTTCTCAAGGAGCTGGGTATTGTTTTGAGGTTTCTCAAGGAGAGGAGGATGGTTTTTAGATTTCTCAAGGAGAGTGGGATTGTTTTGAGGTTTCTCAATGAGAAGGGGATTGTTTTGAGGGTTCTCAAGGAGCGAGGGATTGTTTTGAGGTTTTTCAAGGGGGGGGGGGGGGGGGGGTTGTTTTTACGTTTCTCAAGTAGAGAAGGTTTGATTTTAGGTTTCTAAAGGGGGGAGATTGTTTTGAGGTTTCTCAAGGAGAGGGGGATTGTTTTGAGGTTTCTCAAGGAGAGGAGGATGATTTTGAGGTTTCTCAAGGAGAGGGGGATTGTTTTGAGGTTTCTAAAGGAGAGCGGGATTGTTTTGACGTTTCTCAAGGAGCTAGGGATTGTTTTGACGTTTCTGAAAGGGAGGAGGATGGTTTTGAGGTTATCCAAGGAGAGTGGAATTGTTTTGATGCTTCTCAAGGAGAGGGGGAATGTATTGACGTGTCTCAAGGAGAGGGGGATTGTTTTGAGGTTTCTTGAGGAGAGGGGGATTGTTTTGAGGTTTCTCGAGGAGAGGGGAATTGTTTTGAGGTGTCTCAAGGAGAGGGGAATTGTTTTGAGGTGTCTCAAGGAGAGGGGGATTGTTTTGAGGTTTGTCAAGGAGAGGAGGATGTTTTGAGGTTTCTCAAGGAGAGGGGGTTGGTTTGGAGGACATCATAGGAGGACATTTCTTTTTCTTCTCATCGGTTTTACTATAGGACGTAGAAAATGGTTGTTTTCACATCATATGTAGACACTGGTGCTGGAGATAATGAATATGAGGTCAAAAAGTGTTGAGTGTAGTGCCCGTTTAAGCACTAGAGTGAAGGTGGTTCTCTGGGATATTAATGTATGTTTGTCTGAATGCAGACCTGATGATGGTCATTGGTGTCAGTGGTTAGATAATTACATTTAATTAAATGTTGAGCGGTATTGAGACTGAGAGGTGCATGACTATTCTTCAGGATTTCATGTGTTGATGCATTGCTAGTCACACCTTCATCGGATTCCATCTCCTTAATCAGATAAATGACTAAGATAATCTCCCATACTGACAGATATAAATCCTTTAACTCAGTTTCATTTTTTCCCTCTCTAATTTCATTTTATCATGTTCTTTTATTTCACATTTTTTTCATTTAACAGATGCTCTCATCCAGAGCAACTAGGGTTAACTACAGATTTGTCACCTAGTCGGTTCGGGATTCGAACCAGCGACCTTTCGGTTGCTGGCCCAACGCTCTTACCTGCCGCCCCTTTCATTGGAAAAACACCAACAACCATAACTCAATGGTGATGAATAGGCGGTGACGCAGAAGCTTTTAAACAACAAGCAAACACATCGACTGAATACAATCCCTTAGCCTCTTATTTTGGATATTTATACATCTGATAAATAGAAATAATATAACAGTTTTGAGACCAGAACAACTAACTCATATGAACAGATGCTCGCTTAATAGAGCTGTAGTGCCACACTAGGGTTGCAAATGGAGGCTACATTACTGAAAACCTTTCGATACTAGTATTTTGGTATCTTTCAAGGATTTAATGTAATCCATCACAATAAATACGTTTATTAACCTTTATTTAACCAGGGGAACCCATTGAGACCAGGGTCTAATTTCCAATGGTGCCCTGAGAACAACAGTTAAAGCAATGAGAGCAACAATTCAAGCATGATCACTACAAAATTACAAGTTACTACATTTCAAATAAATTACATTATATTCAAAAGACCCCTTTCTGGATACTTCAGATGATCACAGGTGTCTGTAATGATCTCTTGTGAAACATAAATATCGATGTGTATTTCGTTGCATTTCATTGACATTGTATTGGTGAGGATAGCATGGTGTAATTACATTGTGTTTCCATCAAACCAACAGATCAGTCTTCCATCCAGCCCTCATTCATCCCAGAGATGCCTCAACACGCATCAACTAGCTAGGCTATATTGACGTACGCACGAACACGCACACAAGCACATATACTCACACATACACACACACACACACACACGTCTCATTAGACCTGCTATTACATTGTATCCAATTTCAGTTTGTGTGGTTGTTGGTTTAACTCTCTGTAACTTTGAAGCAAAGTAAGGACTGCATGTGTAGGCGCTTAATGCGTCATGATTGCGAGGTGTCCCGATATCTTTTCCAACTGCCCCAATATCTGGATTTAATGTCCATTCTAGAATGCCCTTCTAGCCAAATCAGAAACGAGAATTTGTCGCACAGACAACTGTGATCATCTGAAGTACCCAAACGGGCCACTAGATGTCTTGTGATAGACTACATAATCCTTGAAAGTTACCAAAAATTCTGGTAGTTTACTGGTAAACTTGGAAAGTTTCCAGTAATATGCCCTTCCCTTTGCAACCCTAGTGTGTACACGGATCCATGTATTATCGTCTTCTGGTGTCCTCTGCAGTCAAGCATCAAATATCTGCTGCAGATATACATACAGTATAAACAGTGGATCATCTGCCTCAGCCTGTATATTATGGAGGGGAGGGGTGTCATGGAGGGGAGGATGGACCTCAGCCTTTATATTATGGAGGGGAGGGGTGTCAGAGCGGAGGATGGACCTCAGCCTGTATATTATGGAGGGGTGTCAGAGCGGAGGATGGACCTCAGCCTGTATATTATGGAGGGGAGTGGTGTCAGAGCGGAGGATGGACCTCAGCCTGTATATTATGGAGGGGAGGGGTGTCAGAGCGAAGGATGGACCTCAGCCTGTATATTATGGAGGGGAGGGGTGTCAGAGCGGAGGATGGACCTCAGCCTGTATATTATGGAGGGGAGGGGTGTCAGAGCGGAGGATGGACCTCAGCCTGTATATTATGGAGGGGAGGGGTGTCAGAGCGGAGGATGGACCTCAGCCTGTATATTATGGAGGGGAGGGGTGTCAGAGCGGAGGATGGACCTCAGCCTGTATATTATGGAGGGGTGTCAGAGCGGAGGATGGACCTCAGCCTGTATATTATGGAGGGGTGTCAGAGCGGAGGATGGACCTCAGCCTGTATATTATGGAGGGGAGGGGTGTCAGAGCGGAGGATGGACCTCAGCCTGTATATTATGGAGGGGAGGGGTGTCAGAGCGGAGGATGGACCTCAGCCTGTATATTATGGAAGGGTGTCAGAGCGGAGGATGGACCTCAGCCTGTATATTATGGAGGGGAGGGGTGTCAGAGCGGAGGATGGACCTCAGCCTGTATATTATGGAGGGGAGGGGTGTCAGAGCGGAGGATGGACCTCAGCCTGTATATTATGGAGGGGAGGGGTGTCAGAGCGGAGGATGGACCTCAGCCTGTATATTATGGAGGGGAGGGGTGTCAGAGCGGAGGATGGACCTCAGCCTGTATATTATGGAGGGGTGTCAGAGCGGAGGATGGACCTCAGCCTGTATATTATGGAGGGGAGGGGTGTCAGAGCGGAGGATGGACCTCAGCCTGTATATTATGGAGGGGAGGGGTGTCAGAGCGGAGGATGGACCTCAGCCTGTATATTATGGAGGGGTGTCAGAGCGGAGGATGGACCTCAGCCTGTATATTATGGAGGGGAGGGGTGTCAGAGCGGAGGATGGACCTCAGCCTGTATATTATGGAGGGGAGGGGTGTCAGAGCGGAGGATGGACCTCAGCCTGTATATTATGGAGGGGTGTCAGAGCGGAGGATGGACCTCAGCCTGTATATTATGGAGGGGAGGGGTGTCAGAGCGGAGGATGGACCTTAGCCTGTATATTATGGAGGGGAGGGGTGTCAGAGCGGAGGATGGACCTCAGCCTGTATATTATGGAGGGGAGGGGTGTCAGAGCGGAGGATGGACCTCAGCCTGTATATTATGGAGGGGAGGGGTGTCAGAGCGGAGGATGGACCTCAGCCTGTATATTATGGAGGGGTGTCAGAGCGGAGGATGGACCTCAGCCTGTATATTATGGAGGGGAGGGGTGTCAGAGCGGAGGATGGACCTCAGCCTGTATATTATGGAGGGGAGGGGTGTCAGAGCGGAGGATGGACCTCAGCCTGTATATTATGGAGGGGAGGGGTGTCAGAGCGGAGGATGGACCTCAGCCTGTATATTATGGAGGGGAGGGGTGTCAGAGCAGGAGGATGGACCTCAGCCTGTATATTACTGGAGGGGAGGGGTGTCAGAGCGGAGGATGGACCTCAGCCTGTATATTATGGAGGGGAGGGGTGTCAGAGCGGAGGATGGACCTCAGCCTGTATATTATGGAGGGGAGGGGTGTCAGAGCGGAGGATGGACCTCAGCCTGTATATTATGGAGGGGAGGGGTGTCAGAGCGGAGGATGGACCTCAGCCTGTATATTATGGAGGGGAGGGGTGTCAGAGCGGAGGATGGACCTCAGCCTGTATATTATGGAGGGGAGGGGTGTCAGAGCGGAGGATGGACCTCAGCCTGTATATTATGGAGGGGAGGGGTGTCAGAGCGGAGGATGGACCTCAGCCTGTATATTATGGAGGGGAGGGGTGTCAGAGCAGAGGATGGACCTCAGCCTGTATATTATGGAGGGGAGGGGTGTCAGAGCGGAGGATGGACCTCAGCCTGTATATTATGGAGGGGAGGGGTGTCAGAGCGGAGGATGGACCTCAGCCTGTATATTATGGAGGGGAGGGGTGTCAGAGCGGAGGATGGACCTCAGCCTGTATATTATGGAGGGGAGGGGTGTCAGAGCGGAGGATGGACCTCAGCCTGTATATTATGGAGGGGAGGGGTGTCAGAGCAGAGGATGGACCTCAGCCTGTATATTATGGAGGGGAGAATTATCAGAGCGGAGAATGGACCTCAGCCTGTATATTATGGAGGGGAGGGGTGTCAGAGCGGAGGATGGACCTCAGCCTGTATATTACGGAGGGGAGGGGTGTCAGAGCGGAGGATGGACCTCAGCCTGTATATTATGGAGGGGAGGGGTGTCAGAGCGGAGGATGGACCTCAGCCTGTATATTATGGAGGGGAGGGGTGTCAGAGCGGAGGATGGACCTCAGCCTGTATATTGTGGAGGGGAGGGGTGTCAGAGCGAAGGATGGACCTCAGCCTGTATATTACGGAGGGGAGGGGTGTCAGAGCGGAGGATGGACCTCAGCCTGTATATTATGGAGGGGAGGGGTGTCAGAGCGGAGGATGGACCTCAGCCTGTATATTATGGAGGGGAGGGGTGTCAGAGCGGAGGATGGACCTCAGCCTGTATATTATGGAGGGGAGGGGAGGGGTGTCAGAGCGGAGGATGGACCTCAGCCTGTATATTATGGAGGGGAGGGGTGTCAGAGCGGAGGATGGACCTCAGCCTGTATATTATGGAGGGGAGGGGTGTCAGAGCGGAGGATGGACCTCAGCCTGTATATTATGGAGGGAGGGAGGGGTGTCAGAGCGGAGGATGGACCTCAGCCTGTATATTATGGAGGGGAGGGGTGTCAGAGCGGAGGATGGACCTCAGCCTGTATATTATGGAGGGGAGGGGTGTCAGAACGGAGGATGGACCTCAGCCTGTATATTATGGAGGGGAGGGGTGTCAGAGCGGAGGATGGACCTCAGCCTGTATATTATGGAGGGGAGGGGTGTCAGAGCGGAGGATGGACCTCAGCCTATATATTACGGAGGGGAGGGTTGTCAGAGCGGAGGATGGACCTCAGCCTGTATATTACGGAGGGGAGGGGTGTCAGAGCGGAGGATGGACCTCAGCCTGTATATTATGGAGGGGAGGGGTGTCAGAGCGGAGGATGGACCTCAGCCTGTATATTACGGAGGGGAGGGGTGTCAGAGCGGAGGATGGACCTCAGCCTGTATATTACGGAGGGGAGGGGTGTCAGAGCGGAGGATGGACCTCAGCCTGTATATTACGGAGGGGAGGGGTGTCAGAGCGGAGGATGGACCTCAGCCTGTATACTATGGAGGGGAGGGGGTGTCAGAGCGGAGGATGGACCTCAGCCTGTATATTATGGAGGGGAGGGGTGTCAGAGCGGAGGATGGACCTCAGCCTGTATATTATGGAGGGGAGGGGTGTCAGAGCAGAGGATGGACCTCAGCCTGTATATTATGGAGGGGAGGGGTGTCAGAGCGGAGGATGGACCTCAGCCTGTATATTATGGAGGAGAGGGGTGTCAGACCAGAGGATGGACATCAGCCTGTATATTATGTCTTCCATGCCCTTTACACGCCTGAAGTCACAATCCCCTGAGCTACCATTTTAAAGTCACACTGCAGTCACAATCCCCTGAGCTACCATTTTAAAGTCACTCTGCAGTCACAATCCCCTGAGCTATCATTTTAAAGTTACTCTGCAGTCACAATCCACTGAGCTACCATTTTAAAGTCACTCTGCATTCACAAACCCCTGAGCTACCATTTTAAAGTCACTCTGCAGTCACAATTCAATTTTAAAGTCACTCTGCAGTCACAATCCCCTGAGCTACCATTTTAAAGTCACTCTGCAGTCACAATTCAATTTTAAAGTCACTCTGCAGTCACAATACCCTGAGCTACTATTTGAAAGTCACACTCTAGTCAAAATCCCCTGAGCTACCATTTTTTGTTATTTTTTTTGTTTTGTGTTGTCATTTAGCAGACGCTCTTATCCAGAGCGACTTACAGTTAGTGCATACATTATTATTTTTTTCATACCCCCCGTGGGAATTGAACCCACAACCCTGGCGTTGCAAACGCCATGCTCTACCAACTGAGCTACATCCCTGGCGGCCATTCCCTCCCCTTCCATGGACGACGCGGGGCCAATTGTGCGCCGCCCCATTGGTCTCCCAGTCGCGGCCGGCTACGACAGAGCCTGGATTCGAACCAGGATCTCTAGTGGCACAGCTAGCACTGCGATGCAGTGCCTTAGACCACTGCGCCAATCGGCTGCAGCCATTTGAAAGTCACTCTGCAGTCACAATCCCCTGAGGTACCATTTTAAAGTCACCCTGCAGTCACAATCACCTGAGCTACCATTTTAAAGTCACTCTGCAGTCACAATCTGTCACGATCGTTGAGAGACGGGTCAGACCAAGGTGCAGCGTGAAAAGCGTACATGTTTATTTAACTCAATCAACATAAACAAAACAAGAAACAACGTAACGTGAAGTCCTCCGGCTATACACATACAAGCCTACCACAGAACAAGATCCCACAACTAAGGTAGGCAAACAGGCTACTTAAGTATGATCCCCAATCAGAGACAACGAGCGACAGCTGCCTCTGCTTGGGAATCACACCCGGCCAAACATAGAAAAACACATCTAGATCCTAAACATAAAAATTCTAACATGGATCCTCACGCCCTGACCATACCAACTAAAGACAACAGGCCTCTCAAGGCCAGGGCGTGACACAATCCCCTGGCTCATCTCAGAGTGAATGGACAGCACTCTCTGTACTCTAGGCACATTACACACATCTCCACCACTTCAAAATCTCTTCAGGTCAGCCCTTCCTGAAAGACATGGCAGCTGCAGAGAGATCTCTGCCACAGTCACAGTCACCGTGATTGCTACATAGCAAAGAAGCCCATTTTCTGCTGGGAGGCAGTGTGGAGGAGACAGAAGGAATATGCGCATTCATTTGGCTCATATTTAACTCTCCACTCCAACATGCTCAGCAATCAGCTGTAGTCACAGTGTGGCAGTAATTCAAGTCAAGTCAGTGTCCATAGTCACAACAAAGCCGTAGCATGTGGCGGCTGAAGGGGATAATCTAGGGAGTTAATAAGAATGGTGATATGATCGCTTTAAGACAGGATTGGGTCAATGAAATGTACAATTTATCTGCAAGAAAGAAACCCCCTACTCACTACTAAGATAAAACAGAAGAGAGAACCACTATATCACTATTTTTCCACGGAAATAGCAAACCAACCAATCAAATTGACTTTTGCTGACATTTATTCAAACAACCAATCAAATGGATTTTTGCTGACATTTATTCAACCAGCCCACAAACCAACTGCCAACCAACCAAATGGACTTATGCTGGTTTCTGTCAAGATACCATGATGTACCTGCTTAATATTAATATCATTCACATGTAGGTAATCTGTAATTGCTTGTGCAACTAAAGAGACCCTTGAGTTCTCCATATAATTGTCACGATTTAACTGGATATGAACCCAAATGCAGACAACTACACCGAGCCAGAGAAGGTTTAACAGGTTTATTTACAAAGTTAAATTGTCCAGGTTTCCAAAAATAGGGGAAGAGCAAGTCCAGGTCTACAGGGAGGGTAACAGATCCAGGTTCTGAGCAGGAGTGGTACCGTAACGTCCTAGTGTCCATGGTGAGTCCAAAAGGGAGGTCCAGTAGTGGAAGGCAGGATGGTGGTGGCAGGAGTGAAGCAGAGGCAGGAGTCAGGTTCCAATAATCTGTGGCACAGGAGAAAAGTAAATAGAACAGGCCAAAAACACAAAGAGCGAAAACAAACAGGTTGAGTCAGCAGCGAGACTAACATGGTCGTCTTGACTATGATCTGATGATGAGTGGCAAGTTTGACCGGGTCTTTAAGGCTGAGGTGATTATGGTGAATGAGCTGCATCTGGAACCCTGACTCCCGCACACCAGACTTCACTCCTACAATCAAGAACAGACAGAGGGGAAGAGCAGAGAGAGAGCTACCTAGCAGCAGTAGGCCTAACAGTACCCCCCCCCCCCCCCTCTACGGACGCCACCCGGCGGCCGACAGGGTTTCTCAGGATGTAACCTATGAAAATCACGGACCAGAGCAGGATCCACAATGAAGCTCCTGGGAACCCAGGAACGTTCCTCAGGACCATAACCCTCCCAATCCACCAGGTACTGGAAACCACGACGGCGAACATCCAGAAGTCGCCGGACAGTGTAGACAGGACCCCCACCCACGATCCTGGGCGGAGGAGGGGGACGAGAGGGCGGGCACAGAGGGCTAACAGACACAGGCTTAATCTGGGAAACATGAAAAGTGGAATGAACCCGTAGGGAGGCAGGAAGCTGTAGTTTAACCGCGCAGGGGTTAACAATAGACAGTATCTTGAACGGTCCTATAAAACGCGGCGCCATCTTCTTAGATTCCACTTTCAATGGAAGATCACGTGACTTAAGCCATACCTCTTGACCAGGAGAGTAACCGGGAGCCTGGGACCGGTGACGGTTGGCTTGCCTCTGCATGTACGACGAAGCTCGGGACAGAGCTACCCTGGCCTTCCTTCAGACCTTGAAGCAGCGGCGCATGTGGGACTGCACCGAGGGTACCGCCAGTTCCCTCTCTTGAGAAGGGAACAGGGGAGGATGATAACCCAGAGCACACAGAAAGGGAGAAAAACCAGAGGAAGCGTTAGTCAAGGTGTTATGAGCATATTCCACCCAGGGGAGTATGGAGCTCCATGACCCAGGGTTAGACCCTGTGACACAGCGGAGAGCGGTCTCCATCTCCTGGTTCGCTCTCTCGGCTTGCCCGTTGGTCTGGGGGTGATATCCAGAGGACAGGCTGGATGTGATGCCCAAAACTTTACAGAAAGCTTCCCATACCTGGGAGACAAACTGGGGACCCCTGTCAGAGACAATATCAGTGGGTAGACCATGAGAGCGGAACACATGTTCAACCAAAATATCAGCCGTTTCTCTGGCAGTGGGCAGTTTAGGTAGGGCCAAAAAATGAGCAAACTTAGAAAAACGATCAATCACAGTAAGAATGACAGTCTTTCCAGACGAGGGGGGAAGTCCAGTGACAAAATCCAATGCAATGTGGGACCAGGGCCGGCTGGGTATTGGCAGAGGTCGTAAATGACCAGCGCTGGCCTGGGTGGAGTTCTTACTTCGTGCACATACCGTACAAGCAGCAATGAAGGCTCGAGTGTCCGCCTCCATCCTGGGCCACCAGAACTTCCGTCGCAAAAAGTCAAGGGTCCGAGTAACTCCAGGGTGACAGGTAAGGGGAGACGAGTGAGCCCACTGAAGTACCTGGGAGCGAACAGACTCAGGGACAAACAACCGGTTAGGAGGACCGCTCCCAGGGTCAGCTTGATGATGTTGAGCCTGTCTAACAATCCCTTCGATGTCACATGTAATGGCAGCAATACTGCAGGTAGGAGGCAAGATGGGTTCAGGGTTACTACCAGTATCAACAGCAGAATGAACACGAGACAGGGCGTCAGGCTTGACGTTGCGTGACCCAGGACGGTAAGACAGAGAAAAATTGAATCTACCAAAAAATAGTGCCCACCTGGCTTGACGGGGATTGAGCTGCTTCGCTGACTGGATGTATGCAAGATTTTTATGATCCGTCCAGACGATGAAGGGTTGTTCCGCCCCCTCCAACCAATGCCGACACTCCTCGAGAGCCAGCTTAACGGCGAGCAGTTCACGATTGCCAACATCATAATTCCTCTCTGGCTGAGAAAGTTTCCGTGAAAGAAAAGCACAGGGATGCAGTTTGTTATCTTCAGGTGAACGTTGTGACAACACCGCACCTACCCCAGTGTCGGATGCATCCACCTCCACAACAAACTGGCGGTCGGGATCAGGCTGCATCAGAATGGGAGCCGAGGCGAAGCGATGTTTCAGCTCTTCGAACGCTGATTCGGCCCCTTCATTCCAAGCGAACGGTAGTGAGATGGAGGTGAGAACGGTGAGTGGCGCAACAATGCGGCTGTAGTCCTTGATGAACCTCCTGTAGAAGTTCGCAAACCCCAGGAATCGTTGAAGTTGTTTGCGGGTGGAGGGGGCTGGTCAGTCCGTGACAGCAGAGATCTTAGCTGGGTCCATCTGCAACTCCCCCTGAGCTATTATGTAACCCAAAAAGGAGGTTTCAGACACATGAAATTCACATTTCTCCATCTTCACAAATAGTTTGTTCTCCAACAACCTTTGCAACACCTGGCGCACATGCAGTTCATGTTCCTGGGAGGACTCTGAGAAAATCAGGATATCATCCAGATAGACAAAAACAAAACGATTCAACATGTCCCGAAGGACATCATTCACTAGTGCCTGAATAACAGCAGGGGCATTAGACAAACCAAAAGGCATAACCAGATACTCAAAATGTCCCAAGGGTGTGTTGAAGGCAGTCTTCCATTCATCACCTTTACGAATGCGCACCAGGTGATACGCATTTCGTAGATCCAGTTTCGTAAAGATCGTTGCACCATGAAGGAGGGGAGAAACAGAATTAATTAAAGGCAGAGAATATTTGTTCTTAATGGTGATGTTGTTAAGTCCACTGAAATCAATACAGGGTCTGAGGGTCTTATCCTTCTTTCAAACAAAAAAGAATCCCGCTCCTACAGGTGACGAGGAAGGACGAATAATACCTGCCGCCAAGGAGTCCCGAATGTAGTTCTCCATAGCCTCCGTCTCCGGGCGGGAGAGATTGTACAGGCGACTGTTAGGGAGAGGGGCTCCTGGCTGGAGGTCAATGGCGCAGTCGTATGGCCGGTGAGGAGGAAGAGAAGTAGCTCTGTGTTTGCAGAAAACGGATGCCAGGTCATGATACACGTCAGGGACAGCAGAGAGATCCATGGACTCCGGTGGAGGTTGAGGCACAGTGCTGGCAGGGGTCTGAGCAGAACACAAACAGTTCACATGACAAAATGTGCTCCATGAAACAATTCTACCTGTCACCCAATCAATGTGTGGATTGTGTCTTATGAGCCAGGGGATACCAAGGACCAGGGGGGTCTGGGGGCAGTCAATTATGTGAAATTGAATGTTCTCCTGATGATTACCCGACACTCTGAGACAAACAGGAACAGTCTGATGAGTAATACGGGTCAACAATTGTCGATTTAGACCCTTAGCCTGCAGCGGACGGTCCATAGGAACAGTCTCTAAATCCATTTGTTGAGCCAACTCTCGATCCAAAAAGCTTTCATCGGCACCAGAGTCAACTAGCGCACTAACAGGGAAATTCTGGGACTGCCACTGGAGGGATGCCTGGAGCAGAATGCGGGGAGAAGAGGAAGAATCCGCTGCTCGGCTCACCAAAACTTCTCCCATTAATGATGAGCCGGCCCTTTTCCCGGACGAACTGGGCAGGAAGGAACGAAATGCCCAGCTTCTCCACAATACAGGCAGGCCCGAGCCTGAATACGACGTGCACGCTCCTCTGAGGACAACCGTGCACGACCCACCTCCATGGCTTCGGGTTCAGTGCTCCTAGTAACGACTCGGGAAGACTCGGCCTTCTCCGTAGGGAAGAGGCGGGGAGGAGTTGGTTGACGACAGACAGGTTGCTTGGAACTAACACTCCTCTCCCGGCGGCGCTCCCGAATCCGATTATCCAACCTGATGGTGAGTGAAATAAAATTATCCAGCGTAGGCGATTCATCATATGACACCAATTCATCTTATAATAATAATAATAATAATAATAAGCCATTTAGCAGACGCTTTTATCCAAAGCGACTTACAGTCATGCGTGCATACATTTTTGTGTATGGGTGGTCCCGGGGATCGAACCCACTACCTTGGCGTTTCAAGCGCCGTGCTCTACCAGCTGAGCTACAGAGGACCATTATTTCACCTCATCTTTCAAAGTCTCAGACAAAGCATTAATGAACACTCCTTGTAATGCCTCGTCATTCCAACCACTCACTGCCGCTAAAGTCCGAAACTCCACTGCCATCTCCGCCACACTGCGAGACCCCTGCCGAAGAGAAAACAACCGTTTAGCAGCCTCCTTGCCCCGTACGGGTTGGTCGAAAACCTTCCTCATCTCAGTGGTGAAGGCAACGTAAGCGTTGCAAATGTCCGACTGACTCTCCCGGACCGCGGATCCCCAGGAACGAGCGGTACCGCTAGTAGAGTTGATAAGGTAGGCAATACGGGCTCTTTCTGAGGCGTAGGTGAGGGGCTGTTGTTCAAACACTAACGAGCATTGAGTCAAAAAATCACCACAGGTTCCCATGTTCCCGTCATAGCGCTCTGGAGCAGGAACAAAAGGCTCTCTGATCTGGGCTGGAGGAGCAGGAAAAGGAGCAGTTGGTATACCATGAACGAGAGGTGCATTATTAACTTGGGTAGTAAGGGCAGACACTTGATTGGTGAGTAATTTAACCTGATTAAGCAGCATCTGACTGTTCTCAGAAATAGTCTTAAACAAAGTATCATGTTGGCCAAGTAAAATGCCCTGATTGGCTATGGCAGTCCGAATTTGAGTGCACTCTGGGGTGGTATCCGAGCTACTGTCTGCTGGGTTCATGTTGGTCAGATCATACTGTCATGATTTAACTGGATATGAACCCAAATGCAGACAACTACACCGAGCCAGAGAAGGTTTAACAGGTTTATTTACAAAGTTAAATTGTCCAGGTTTCCAAAAATAGAGGAAGAGCAAGTCCAGGTCTACAGGGAGGGTAACAGATCCAGGGTTCTGAGCAGGAGTGGTACCGTAACGTCCTAGTGTCCGGGGTGAGTCCAAAAGGGAGGTCCAGTAGTGGAAGGCAGGATGGTGGTGGCAGGAGTGAAGCGGAGGCAGGAGTCAGGTTCCAATAATCTGTGGCACAGGAGAAAAATAAATAGAACAGGCCAAAAACACAAAGAGCTGAAAACAAGCAGGTTGAGTCGGCAGCGAGACTAACATGGTCGTCTTGACTATGATCTGACGATGAGTGGCAAGTTTGACCGGGTCTTTAAGGCTGAGGTGATTATGGTGAATGAGCTGCAGCTGGAACCCTGACTCCCGCACACCAGACTTCACTCCTGCAATCAAGAACAGACAGAGGGGAGGGGGAGAGCAGAGAGAGAGCTACCTAGCAGCAGTAGGCCTAACAATAATACAATGGAGAGCAATTAAATATTCTTCAGAAAACAAACATGTTTTTCATATTTATTTTGAAAAGCCTCTTGGTTTGAGTTGAGAACAGAACAGTAGCAGAACAACATAATAGTGATGGATACCTCCCAAATGGCACCCTTTTCTACTTTAGTGCACTACTTGTGCACTACTTTTAAACACAACTAGGGCCCTGGTCAAAAGTAGTGCACCACATTTTGGAAATAGGGTGCCATTTGGGACACACCCCATAACAAATCCTAGGGCTCTTCTCAATCTGTATCGTGGAAGTTCAGCATTACAGCGTGATTGGAATTTAAAGGCAATGTTCCCAATGTTCCCAATGTTCCCACCTCCCGAGTGGCGCAGTGGTCTAAGGCACTTCATCGCAGTGCTAGCTGGTTCGAATCCAGGCTCTGTCGTAGCCGGCCGCGACCGGGAGACCCATGGGGTGGCGCACAATTGGCCCAGCGTCGTCCAGGGTAGGGGAGGGAATGGCCGGCAGGGATGTAGCTCAGTTGGTAGAGCATGGCGTTTGCAATGCCAGGGTTGTGGGTTCGATTCCCATGGGGGGCCAGTATGAAAAAAATTCATGTATGCACTCACTAACTGTAAGTTGCTCTGGATAAGAGCGTCTGCTAAAATGTAAAAATGCATTCACAGTAAATGCTGCATATCTCAGCTCTATCACACAAAAGGTGATGGCGGCGGATGAATGTCATGACAATGGCCTCAGGATCTCGTTACGGTATCTCTATGCATTCAAATTACCATCAATAAAATGCAATTGTGTTCGTTGTCCGTAGCTTATGCCTGCCCATAGCATAACCCCACTGCCACCATGGGGAACTCTGTTCACAACGTTGACATCAGCAAACCACTAGCTCACACGATGCCATTCATGTGGTCTGTGGTTGACGCCAGTTGGACGTGCTACCAAATTCTCTAAAATGACGTTGGAGGCGGCTTATGGTAGAGAAATGAACAGTCAGTTTTCTGGCAACAGCTTGGTGGACTTTCCTGCAGTCAGCATGCCAATTGCACGCTCCCTCAAAACTTGAGACATCTGTGACATTGTGTTGTGTGACAAAACTGCACATTTGAGTGGCCTTTTGTTGTCCCCAGCACAAGGTGCACTTGTGTAATGATCATGCTATTTAATCAGCTTCTTGATATGCCACACCTGTCAGGGGGATGGATTATTTTGGCAATGGAGAAATGCTCACTAACAGGGCTGTAAACAAATGTGTATACAACATTTGAGAGAAATAAGCTTTTTTTGCGTATGGAACATTTCTGGGATCTTTTATATTCCATGAAACATGGGACCAACACTTTACATGTTGCGTTGATATTTTTGTTCAGTGTATACATTGTAGATGTTTTGTTGTTGCTAGGAGGTCTCATCACGTCTATCTATTCCTGTAACTACATGTAAAGATGTATGAAAATCCTATTTAAATGTATATCAAACCATTTTGGGGGGCAGCTTGCAAGCCGAAGAACACCATCCCAAACGTGAAGCACAGGGGTGGCAGCATCATTTGCTGCAGGAGGGACTGGTGGCATCATGAGGAAGGAAAATTATGTGCATATATAGAAGCTACATCTCAAGACATCAGTCAGGAAGTTAAAGCTTGGTCGCAAATGCCTACAAAACTGACTCAGTTACACCAGCTCTGTCAGGAGGAATGGGCCAAAATTCACCCAACTTATTGTTGGAAGCTTGTGGAAGGCTACCCAAAACGTTTGACCCAAGTTAAACAATTTAAAGGCAATGCTACCAAATACTAATTGAGTGTATGTAAACTTATGACCCACTGGGAATGTGATGAAATAAATAAAAGCTGAAATAAATAATTCTCTCTACTAGTATTCTGACATTTCACATTCTTAAAATAAAGTGGTGATCCTAACTATTGACCTAAGACAGGGAATTTTTTATTAGGATTACATTTCAGGAATTCAGAAAAAAAATGAGTTTAAATGTATTTGGCTAAGGTGTATGTAAACCTCTGACTTCAACAGTAGATACTTAAAATAGCATGTAAATGTATCCATAATAAAGTAAGCCGGACAAAGAAGACGTTATATCAACAGATGTAATTGCTTGTTTAAAGAAATTGCTCACACCTGTCACTTGTTAAAGAAAATAAATTATCCTAGCCTAGCTAGTGTGTGGAAGAGAGGTGCATTGCCGTCAACACAATAAAAACATGTGTCCCGAATGGCACCCTCTTCCCTATATAGTGCACTACTTTAGACCAGAGAATGGCACCCTATTCCCTATATAGTGCACTACTTTAGACCAGAGAATGGCACCCTATTCCCTATATAGTGCACTACTTTAGACCAGAGAATGGCACCCTATTCCCTATATAGTGCACTACTTTAGACCAGAGAATGGCACCCTATTCCCTTTATAGTGCACTACTTTAGACCAGAGAATGGCACCCTATTCCATTTATAGTGCACTACTTTAGACCAGAGAATGGCACCCTATTCCATTTCTAGTGCACTACTTTTAACCAGATACCAATGGGAAAATAAGGTGCCATTTGGGACGCAGGCGAAGTAAAACCATTGATATGTCAAAGGCATAATTAAAGTATCAAAGCTAAATAGATTGGATCCTAAACACTTTCTCTTCTCTGGCCTGCACAGAAAATAACCCCTGGCTCCACCACGGCAGTCATATAGCTAAACATTTACTCTGCTCTGATTGTTCTGCCTTTATATTCATAAGGATTATCTGGAGGAAAGGAACAGTAGACTATTCAGTCAAACGCAGTAATATCTGGGGGATAGGAAGAGAAGACTATTCAGTCAAACGCAGTAATATCTGGGGGATAGGAAGAGAAGACTATTCAGTCAAACACAGTGATATCTGGGGAAGAGAAGACTATTCAGTCAAACACAGTAATATCTGGGGGATAGGAAGAGAAGACTATTCAGTCAAACACAGTAATATCTGGGGGATAGGAAGAGAAGTCTATTCAGTCAAACAGTAATATCTGTGGGATAGGAAGAGAAGACTATTCAGTCAAACAGTAATATCTGTGGGATAGGAAGAGAAGACTATTCAGTCAAACACAGTAATATCTGGGGGATAGGAAGAGAAGACTATTCAGTCAAACGCAGTAATATCTGGGGGATAGGAAGAGAAGACTATTCAGTCAAACAGTAATATCTGTGGGATAGGAAGAAAAGACTATTCAGTCAAACACAGTAATATCTGGGGGATAGGAAGAGAAGACTATTCAGTCAAACACAGTAATATCTGGGGGATAGGAAGAGAAGACTATTCAGTCAAACACAGTAATATCTGGGGGATAGGAAGAGAAGACTATTCAGTCAAACACAGTAATATCTGGGGGATAGGAAGAGAAGACTATTCAGTCAAACACAGTAATATCTGGGGGATAGGAAGGGAAGTCTATTCAGTCAAACACAGTAATATCTGGGGGATAGGAAGAGAAGACTATTCAGTCAAACACAGTAATATCTGGGGGATAGGAAGAGAAGACTATTCAGTCAAACACAGTAATATCTGGGGGATAGGAAGAGAAGACTATTCAGTCAAACGCAGTAATATCTGGGGGATAGGAAGAGAAGACTATTCAGTCAAACACAGTAATATCTGGGGGATAGGAAGAGAAGACTATTCAGTCAAAAACAGTGATATCTGGGGAAGAAAAGACTATTCAGTCAAACACAGTAATATCTGGGGGATAGGAAGAGAAGACTATTCAGTCAAACACAGTAATATCTGGGGGATAGGAAGAGAAGTCTATTCAGTCAAACAGTAATATCTGTGGGATAGGAAGAGAAGACTATTCAGTCAAACAGTAATATCTGGGGGATAGGAAGAGAAGACTATTCAGTCAAACACAGTAATATCTGGGGGATAGGAAGAGAAGACTATTCAGTCAAACGCAGTAATATCTGGGGGATAGGAAGAGAAGACTATTCAGTCAAACAGTAATATCTGTGGGATAGGAAGAAAAGACTATTCAGTCAAACACAGTAATATCTGGGGGATAGGAAGAGAAGACTATTCAGTCAAACACAGTAATATCTGGGGGATAGGAAGAGAAGACTATTCAGTCAAACACAGTAATATCTGGGGGATAGGAAGAGAAGACTATTCAGTCAAACACAGTAATATCTGGGGGATAGGAAGGGAAGTCTATTCAGTCAAACACAGTAATATCTGGGGGATAGGAAGGGAAGTCTATTCAGTCAAACACAGTAATATCTGGGGGATAGGAAGAGAAGACTATTCAGTCAAACACAGTAATATCTGGGGGATAGGAAGGGAAGTCTATTCAGTCAAACACAGTAATATCTGGGGGATAGGAAGAGAAGACTATTCAGTTAAACACAGTAATATCTGGGGGATAGGAAGAGAAGACTATTCAGTCAAACACAGTAATATCTGGGGGATAGGAAGAGAAGACTATTCAGTCAAACGCAGTAATATCTGGGGGATAGGAAGAGAAGACTATTCAGTCAAACACAGTAATATCTGGGGGATAGGAAGAGAAGACTATTCAGTCAAACACAGTGATATCTGGGGAAGAAAAGACTATTCAGTCAAACACAGTAATATCTAGGGGATAGGAAGAGAAGTCTATTCAGTCAAACAGTAATATCTGTGGGATAGGAAGAGAAGACTATTCAGTCAAACAGTAATATCTGTGGGATAGGAAGAGAAGACTATTCAGTCAAACAGTAATATCTGGGGGATAGGAAGAGAAGACTATTCAGTCAAACACAGTAATATCTGGGGGATAGGAAGAGAAGACTATTCAGTCAAACGCAGTAATATCTGGGGGATAGGAAGAGAAGACTATTCAGTCAAACAGTAATATCTGTGGGATAGGAAGAAAAGACTATTCAGTCAAACACAGTAATATCTGGGGGATAGGAAGAGAAGACTATTCAGTCAAACACAGTAATATCTGGGGGATAGGAAGAGAAGACTATTCAGTCAAACACAGTAATATCTGGGGGATAGGAAGAGAAGACTATTCAGTCAAACACAGTAATATCTGGGGGATAGGAAGAGAAGACTATTCAGTCAAACACAGTAATATCTGGGGGATAGGAAGGGAAGTCTATTCAGTCAAACACAGTAATATCTGGGGGATAGGAAGAGAAGACTATTCAGTCAAACACAGTAATATCTGGGGGATAGGAAGAGAAGACTATTCAGTCAAACACAGTAATATCTGGGGGATAGGAAGAGAAGACTATTCAGTCAAACACAGTAATATCTGGGGGATAGGAAGAGAAGACTATTCAGTCAAACACAGTAATATCTGGGGGATAGGAAGAGAAGACTATTCAGTCAAACACAGTAATATCTGGGGGATAGGAAGAGAAGACTATTCAGTCAAACACAGTAATATCTGGGGGATAGGAAGAGAAGACTATTCAGTCAAACACAGTAATATCTGGGGGATAGGAAGAGAAGACTATTCAGTCAAACACAGTATTATCTGGGGGATAGGAAGAGAAGACTATTCAGTCAAACACAGTAATATCTGGGGGATAGGAAGAGGAGTCTATTCAGTCAAACACAGTAATATCTGAGGGATAGGAAGAGAAGACTATTCAGTCAAATACAGTAATATCTGGGGGATAGGAAGAGAAGACTATTCAGTCAAACAGTAATATCTGGGGGATAGGAAGAGGAGTCTATTCAGTCAAACACAGTAATATCTGGGGGATAGGAAGAGAAGACTATTCAGTCAAACACAGTAATATCTGGGGGATAGGAAAATAAGACTATTCAGTCAAATGAAGTAATATCTGGGGGATAGGAAGAGAAGACTATTCAGTCAAACGCAGTAATATCTGGAGGATAGGAAGAGAAGACTATTCAGTCAAACACAGTAATATGTGGGGGATAGGAAGAGAAGACTATTCAGTCAAACACAGTAATATCTGGGGGATAGGAAGAGAAGACTATTCAGTCAAATGCAGTAATATCTGGGGGATAGGAAGAGAAGACTATTCAGTCAAACACAGTAATATCTGGGGGATAGGAAGAGAAGACTATTCAGTCAAACACAGTAATATCTGGGGGATAGGATTTTAAGACTATTCAGTCAAACACAGTAATATCTGGGGGATAGGAAGAGAAGTCTATTCAGTCAAACAGTAATATCTGGGGGATAGGAAGAGAAGACTATTCAGTCAAACAGTAATATCTGGGGGATAGGAAGAGAAGACTATTCAGTCAAACACAGTAATATCTGGGGGATAGGAAGAGAAGACCATTCAGTCAAACACAGTAATATCTGGAGGATAGGAAGAGAAGTCTATTCAGTCAAACACAGTAATATCTGGGGGATGGGAAGAGAAGTCTATTCAGTCAAACACAGTAATATCTGGGGAAGAGAAGACTATTCAGTCAAACACAGTAATATCTGGGGGATAAGAAGAGAAGACTATTCAGTCAAATGAAGTAATATCTGGGGGATAGGAAGAGAAGATTATTCAGTCAAACACAGTAATATCTGGGGGATAGGAAGAGAAGACTATTCAGTCAAACACAGTAATATCTGGGGGATAGGAATAGAAGACTATTCAGTCAAATACAGTAATATCTGGGGGATAGGAAGAGAAGACTATTCAGTCAAACACAGTAATATCTGGGGGATAGGAAGAGAAGACTATTCAGTCAAACACAGTAATATCTGGGGGATAGGAAGAGAAGTCTATTCAGTCAAACACAGTGATATCTGGGGAAGAGAAGACTATTCAGTCAAACACAGTAATATCTGGGGGATAGGAAGAGGAGTCTATTCAGTCAAACACAGTAATATCTGGGGGATAGGAAGAGAAGACTATTCAGTCAAACAGTAATATCTGGGGGATATGAAGAGAAGACTATTCAGTCAAACAGTAATATCTGGGGGATAGGAAGAGAAGTCTATTCAGTCAAACACAGTAATATCTGAGGAAGAGAATACTATTCAGTCAAACACAGTAATATCTGGGGAATAGGAAGAGAAGATTATTCAGTCAAACACAGTAATATCTGGGGAATAGGAAGAGAAGACTATTCAGTCAAACGCAGTAATATCTGGGGGATAGGAAGAGAAGACTATTCAGTCAAACACAGTAATATCTGGGGGATAGGAAGAGAAGACTATTCAGTCAAACACAGTAATATCTGGGGGATAGGAAGAGAAGACTATTCAGTCAAACACAGTAATATCTGGGGGATAGGAAGAGAAGACTATTTAGTCAAACGCAGTAATATCTGGAGGATAGGAAGAGAAGACTATTAAGTCAAACACAGTAATATCTGGGGGATAGGAAGAGAAGACTATTCAGTCAAACGCAGTAATATCTGGGGGATAGGAAGAGAAGACTATTCAGTCAAACACAGTAATATCTGGGGGATAGGAAGAGAAGACTATTCAGTCAAACACAGTAATATCTGGGGGATAGGATGAGAAGACTATTCAGTCAAACACAGTAATATCTGGGGGATAGGAAGAGAAGACTATTCAGTCAAACAGTAATATCTGGGGGATAGGACGAGAAGACTATTCAGTCAAACAGTAATATCTGGGGGATAGGAAGTGAAGACTATTCAGTAAAACACAGTAATATCTGGGGGATAGGAAGAGAAGACTATTCAGTCAAACACAGTAATATCTGGGGGATAGGAAGAGAAGACTATTCAGTCAAACACAGTAATATCTGGGGGATAGGAAGAGGAGTCTATTCAGTCAAACACAGTAATATCTGGGGGATAGGAAGAGAAGACTATTCAGACAAACACAGTAATATCTGGGGGATAGGAAAATAAGACTATTCAGTCAAACACAGTAATATCTGGGGGATAGGAAAAGAAGACTATTCAGTCAAACACAGTAATATCTGGGGGATAGGAAGAGAAGACTATTCAGTCAAACAGTAATATCTGGGGGATATGAAGAGAAGACTATTCAGTCAAACAGTAATATCTGGGGGATAGGAAGAGAAGTCTATTCAGTCAAACACAGTAATATCTGAGGAAGAGAATACTATTCAGTCAAACACAGTAATATCTGGGGGATAAGAAGAGAAGACTATTCAGTCAAATGAAGTAATATCTGGGGGATAGGAAGAGAAGACTATTCAGTCAAACACAGTAATATCTGGGGGATAGGAAGAGAAGACTATTCAGTCAAACGCAGTAATATCTGGGGGATAGGAAGAGAAGACTATTCAGTCAAACGCAGTAATATCTGGGGGATAGGAAGAGAAGACTATTCAGTCAAACACAGTAATATCTGGGGGATAGGAAGAGAAGACTATTCAGTCAAACACAGTAATATCTGGGGGATAGGAAGAGAAGACTATTCAGTCAAACACAGTAATATCTGGGGGATAGGAAGAGAAGTCTATTCAGTCAAACAGTAATATCTGGGGGATAGGAAGAGAAGACTATTCAGTCAAACAGTAATATCTGGGGGATAGGAAGAGAAGACTATTCAGTCAAACCCAGTAATATCTAGGGGATAGGAAGAGAAGACTATTCAGTCAAACACAGTAATATCTGGGGGATAGGAAGAGAAGACTATTCAGTCAAACACAGTAATATCTGGGGGATAGGAAGAGAAGACTATTCAGTCAAACGCAGTAATATCTGGGGGATAGGAAGAGAAGACTATTCAGTCAAACAGTAATATCTGTTGGATAGGAAGAGAAGACTATTCAGTCATACACAGTAATATCTGGGGGATAGGAAGAGAAGACTATTCAGTCAAACACAGTAATATCTGGGGGATAGGAAGAGAAGACTATTCAGTCAAACACAGTAATATCTGGGGATAGGAAGAGAAGACTATTCAGTCAAACACAGTAATATCTGGGAGATAGGAAGAGAAGACTATTCAGTCAAACACAGTAATATATGGGGGATAGGAAGAGAAGACTATTCAGTCAAACAGTAATATCTGGGGGATAGGAAGTGAAGACTATTCAGTCAAACACAGTAATATCTGGGGGATAGGAGGAGAAGTCTATTCAGTCAAACACAGTAATATCTGGGGGATGGGAAGAGAAGTCTATTCAGTCAAACACAGTAATATCTGGGGGATAAGAAGAGAAGACTATTCAGTCAAATGAAGTAATATCTGGGGGATAGGAAGAGAAGACTATTCAGTCAAACAGAGTAATATCTGGGGGATAGGAAGAGAAGACTATTCAGTCAAACAAAGTAATATCTGGGGGATAGGAAGAGAAGACTATTCAGTCAAACACAGTAATATCTGGGGGATAGGAAGAGAAGACTATTCAGTCAAATACAGTAATATCTGGGGGATAGGAAGAGAAGACTATTCAGTCAAACACAGTAATATCTGGGGGATAGGAAGAGAAGACTATTCAGTCAAACACAGTAATATCTGGGGAATAGGAAGAGAAGACTATTCAGTCAAACACAGTAATATCTGGGGAATAGGAAGAGAAGACTATTCAGTCAAACGCAGTAATATCTGGGGGATAGGAAGAGAAGACTATTCAGTCAAACACAGTAATATCTGGGGGATAGGAAGAGAAGACTATTCAGTCAAACAGTAATATCTGGGGGATAGGAAGAGAAGACTATTCAGTCAAACAGTAATATCTGGGGGATAGGAAGAGAAGACTATTCAGTCAAACACAGTAATATCTGGGGATAGGAAGAGAAGACTATTCAGTCAAACACAGTAATATCTGGGGGATAGGAAGAGAAGACTATTCAGTCAAACACAGTAATATCTGGGGGATAGGAAGAGAAGACTATTCAGTCAAACACAGTAATATCTGGGGGATAGGAAGAGAAGACTATTCAGTCAAACACAGTAATATCTGGGGGATAGGAAGAGAAGACTATTCAGTCAAACACAGTAATATCTGGGGGATAGGAAGAGAAGACTATTCAGTCAAACACAGTAATATCTGGGGGATAGGAAGAGAAGACTATTCAGTCAAACACAGTAATATCTGGGGGATAGGAAGAGAAGACTATTCAGTCAAACACAGTAATATCTGGGGGATAGGAAGAGAAGACTATTCAGTCAAACACAGTAATATCTGGGGATAGGAAGAGAAGACTATTCAGTCAAACACAGTAATATCTGGGGGAATAGGAAGAGAAGACTATTCAGTCAAACACAGTAATATCTGGGGGATAGGAAGAGAAGTCTATTCAGTCAAACACAGTAATATCTGGGGGATAGGAAGAGAAGTCTATTCAGTCAAACAGTAATATCTGGGGGATAGGAAGAGAAGACTATTCAGTCAAACACAGTAATATCTGGGGGATAGGAAGAGAAGACTATTCAGTCAAACACAGTAATATCTGGGGGATAGGAAGAGAAGACTATTCAGTCAAACACAGTAATATCTGGGGGATAGGAAGAGAAGACTATTCAGTCAAACACAGTAATATCTGGGGGATAGGAAGAGAAGTCTATTCAGTCAAACACAGTAATATCTGGGGGATAGGAAGAGAAGACTATTCAGTCAAACACAGTAATATCTGGGGGATAGAAGAATAAGACTATTCAGTCAAACACAGTAATATCTGGGAGATAGGAAGAGAAGACTATTCAGTCAAACACAGTAATATCTGGGGGATAGGAAGAGAAGACTATTCAGTCAAACACAGTAATATCTGGGGGATAGGAAGAGAAGACTATTCAGTCAAACACAGTAATATCTGGGGGATAGGAAGAGAAGACTATTCAGTCAAACACAGTAATATCTGGGGGATAGGAAGAGAAGACTATTCAGTCAAACACAGTAATATCTGGGGGATAGGAAAAGAAGACTATTCAGTCAAACACAGTAATATCTGGGAGATAGGAAAAGAAGACTATTCAGTCAAATACAGTAATATCTGGGGGATATGAAGAGAAGACTAGTCAGTCAAACAGTAATATCTGGGGGATAGGAAGAGAAGTCTATTCAGTCAAACACAGTAATATCTGGGGGATAGGAAGAGAATACTATTCAGTCAAACACAGTAATATCTGGGGGATAGGAAGAGAAGACTATTCAGTCAAACGAAGTAATATCTGGGGGATAGGAAGAGAAGACTATTCAGTCAAACACAGTAATATCTGGGGGATAGGAAGAGAAGACTATTCAGTCAAACACAGTAATATCTGGGGGATAGGAAGAGAAGACTATTCAGTCAAACACAGTAATATCTGGGGGATAGGAAGAGAAGACTATTCAGTCAAACACAGTAATATCTGGGGGATAGGAAGAGAAGACTATTCAGTCAAACACAGTAATATCTGGGGGATAGGAAGAGAAGACTATTCAGTCAAACACAGTAATATCTGGGGGATAGGAAGAGAAGACTATTCAGTCAAACACAGTAATATCTGGGGGATAGGAAGAGAAGACTATTCAGTCAAACACAGTAATATCTGGGGGATAGGAAGAGAAGACTATTCAGTCAAACACAGTAATATCTGGGGGATAGGAAGAGAAGACTATTCAGTCAAACACAGTAATATCTGAGGAAGAGAAGACTATTCAGTCAAACACAGTAATATCTGGGGGATAGGAAGAATAAGACTATTCAGTCAAACACAGTAATATCTGGGGGATAGGAAGAGAAGACTATTCAGTCAAACACAGTAATATCTGGGGGATAGGAAGAGAAGTCTATTCAGTCAAACAGTAATATCTGGGGGATAGGAAGAGAAGACTATTCAGTCAAACACAGTAATATCTGGGGGATAGGAAGAGAAGACTATTCAGTCAAACACAGTAATATCTGGGGGATAGGAAGAGAAGACTATTCAGTCAAACACAGTAATATCTGGGGGATAGGAAGAGAAGACTATTCAGTCAAACACAGTAATATCTGGGGGATAGGAAGAGAAGACTATTCAGTCAAACGCAGTAATATCTGGGGGATAGGAAGAGAAGACTATTCAGTCAAACACAGTAATATCTGGGGGATAGGAAGAGAAGACTATTCAGTCAAACACAGTAATATCTGGGGGATAGGAAGAGAAGACTATTCAGTCAAACACAGTAATATCTGGGGGATAGGAAGAGAAGTCTATTCAGTCAAACACAGTGATATCTGGGGAAGAGAATACTATTCAGTCAAACACAGTAATATCTGGGGGATAGGAAGAGGAAGTCTATTCAGTCAAACACAGTAATATCTGGGGGATAGGAAGAGAAGACTATTCAGTCAAACACAGTAATATCTGAGGAAGAGAATACTATTCAGTCAAACACAGTAATATCTGGGGAATAGGAAGAGAAGACTATTCAGTCAAACACAGTAATATCTGGGGGATAGGAAGAGAAGACTATTCAGTCAAACACAGTAATATCTGGGGGATAGGAAGAGAAGACTATTCAGTCAAACACAGTAATATCTGGGGGATAGGAAGAGAAGTCTATTCAGTCAAACACAGTGATATCTGGGGAAGAGAATACTATTCAGTCAAACACAGTAATATCTGGGGGATAGGAAGAGGAGTCTATTCAGTCAAACACAGTAATATCTGGGGGATAGGAAGAGAAGACTATTCAGTCAAACAGTAATATCTGGGGGATATGAAGAGAAGACTATTCAGTCAAACAGTAATATCTGGGGGATAGGAAGAGAAGACTATTCAGTCAAACACAGTAATATCTGAGGAAGAGAATACTATTCAGTCAAACACAGTAATATCTGGGGAATAGGAAGAGAAGACTATTCAGTCAAACACAGTAATATCTGGGGAATAGGAAGAGAAGACTATTCAGTCAAACGCAGTAATATCTGGGGGATAGGAAGAGAAGACTATTCAGTCAAACACAGTAATATCTGGGGGATAGGAAGAGAAGACTATTCAGTCAAAAACAGTAATATCTGGGGGATAGGAAGAGAAGACTATTCAGTCAAACACAGTAATATCTGGGGGATAGGAAGAGAAGACTATTCAGTCAAACACAGTAATATCTGGGGGATAGGAAGAGAAGACTATTCAGTCAAACACAGTAATATCTGGGGGATAGGAAGAGAAGACTATTCAGTCAAACACAGTAATATCTGGGGGATAGGAAAATAAGACTATTCAGTCAAACACAGTAATATCTGGGGGATAGGAAGAGAAGACTATTCAGTCAAACACAGTAATATCTAGGGGATAGGAAGAGAAGACTATTCAGTCAAACACAGTAATATCTGGGGGATAGGAAGAGAAGACTATTCAGTCAAACACAGTAATATCTGGGGGATAGGAAAATAAGACTATTCAGTCAAACACAGTAATATCTGGGGGATAGGAAGAGAAGACTATTCAGTCAAACACAGTAATATCTGGGGGATTGGAAGAGAAGACTATTCAGTCAAACGCAGTAATATCTGGTGGATAGGAGGAGAAGACTATTCAGTCAAACGCAGTATTATCCGGGGAATAGGAAGAGAAGTCTATTCAGTCAAACACAGTAATATCTGGGGAAGAGAATACTATTCAGTCAAACACAGTAATATCTGGGGGATAGGAAGAGAAGACTATTCAGTCAAACACAGTAATATCTGGGGGATAGGAAGAGAAGACTATTCAGTCAAACACAGTAATATCTGGGGGATAGGAAAATAAGACTATTCAGTCAAACACAGTAATATCTGGGGGATAGGAAGAGAAGACTATTCAGTCAAACACAGTAATATCTAGGGGATAGGAAGAGAAGACTATTCAGTCAAACACAGTAATATCTGGGGGATAGGAAGAGAAGACTATTCAGTCAAACACAGTAATATCTGGGGGATAGGAAAATAAGACTATTCAGTCAAACACAGTAATATCTGGGGGATAGGAAGAGAAGACTATTCAGTCAAACACAGTAATATCTGGGGGATAGGAAGAGAAGACTATTCAGTCAAACACAGTAATATCTGGGGGATTGGAAGAGAAGACTATTCAGTCAAACGCAGTAATATCTGGTGGATAGGAGGAGAAGACTATTCAGTCAAACGCAGTATTATCCGGGGAATAGGAAGAGAAGTCTATTCAGTCAAACACAGTAATATCTGGGGAAGAGAATACTATTCAGTTAAACACAGTAATATCCGGGGAAGAGAAGATTATTCAGTCAAACATTGTAATATCTGGGGAAAAGAAGCCAAATTAATTGGTCAGTTTTTCTGAGGAAGGAGGAAATGAAAGGCTGCTCGCATTTTTAGAAGCAGCTTACTGTTCTGTGTCTCTCTGAGGAAGAGGTCACTGTCCAGGGTTCTGTTCTATGTCTCTCTGAGGAAGCGGGAACTGTCCAGGGTTCTGTTCTATGTCTCTCTCTGAGGAAGCGGGAACTGTCCAGGGTTCTGTTCTATGTCTCTCTGAGGAAGCGGGAACTGTCCAGGGTTATGTTCTATGTCTCTCTCTGAGGAAGAGGGAACTGTCCAGGGTTCTGTTCTATGTCTCTCTCTCTGAGGAAGAGGGCACTGTCCAGGGTTCTGTTCTATGTCTCTCTCTGAGGAAGAGGGCACTGTCCAGGGTTCTGTTCTATGTCTCTCTGAGGAAGAGGGAACTGTCCAGGGTTCTGTTCTATGTCTCTCTCTGAGGAAGCGGGAACTGTCCAGGGTTCTGTTCTATGTCTCTCTCTGAGGAAGCGGGAACTGTCCAGGGTTCTGTTCTATGTCTCTCTGAGGAAGCGGGAACTGTCCAGGGTTATGTTCTATGTCTCTCTCTGAGGAAGAGGGAACTGTCCAGGGTTCTGTTCTATGTCTCTCTCTCTGAGGAAGAGGGCACTGTCCAGGGTTCTGTTCTATGTCTCTCTCTGAGGAAGAGGGCACTGTCCAGGGTTCTGTTCTATGTCTCTCTGAGGAAGAGGGAACTGTCCAGGGTTCTGTTCTATGTCTCTCTCTGAGGAAGAGGGAACTGTCCAGGGTTCTGTTCTATGTCTCTCTCTGAGGAAGAGGGCACTGTCCAGGGTTCTGTTCTATGTCTCTCTCTGAGGAAGAGAGAATTGTCCAGAATTGTCCTCTCTGAGGGACTGAAATAAAATACAGAATATTAAAGAAAAAGGAAAGCAAGGACACGTTTAACTGTTGTTCCAGTTTGATATAACGCATAAATCTCTTTCTGTATTGACAGTATATTAGACACTAGAGCCATATATGGTTCTGGTATACACTCTAAAAAGTAAATGTTCTTGGAGGATCCTTTAGGGGTCTTCAAATTGAAACTGTGGGGAAACCACTATTAGTTCGTTCAAAGAACCCCTTTTAATGGATCCTCAAAGAACCTTTTGAAGAACCTTTTGGGGTTAATTTCTGAACTTCTCCCCCCTCCCCTATTATTAGTAATACGCACAACAATAACAACAATAACAACAATAACAACAATATTTTAGTGGTCAGTGTTTATTATGATTTTAGTGGCAAAGCAGAATAATCAAAATCCAAATATGATGTCAACTCCCAGCAGAGCCCCAAGTCCAATGTGTATTTCCTCTGGCGTGTTGATGTTAATGTCTTGATGTTCTCCGTATCCATAGCCATAATGATTTTGGCTATGGTGTATGCTGCATGGTGTATGGTGATCGAACAGGTCTCCTGTTATATTAATCAGAGGTGTAGGGAGGGTGAAGTCTGTGAATCCAAAAAATAGGACTTTTATTGTCAGGTCTCCTCCCGTTGCTCCCCTCCGGCGCTCTGATTGACCGGTCTACTGAGCCAACCGTCTGAGCGCACCACCTCGGCAAACACAGGAATGGAAACCCAATGCACCCTAATCACCTCCAGCGCACCTGCACCTCATCATCTCATCACCACCCCTATTTATCCCTGGACTGTTCTGGAGGATGTTGTGTGTGATTGTTTAGCTTCGTGTCGTGTACTCTATCTATGTTAATTCTCTTTGTTAAGTAAGCCTTGACATTGTTGATTCCTGCGTCTGCGTCCTGCCTCTTCGTATCCTCAGTACTCGTCACACTTATACAGATGTTTAACAAAACATGCACACAACAGTTTTCATACCTTGGTTTTTGTGGTAAATGGGAATGAAAAAAACTGTTTTGATAATGGTTTTCAGACACATACCTTGTCCATAATGTAGAGGCCCATGGGTTGAAGAGGTAAGGGAGGAGGATGGTACACGTGATCTGCATAACATACCAATTGACATACCTTTGTATGCCTCCTCGTCTGTATACCTGCAGACACAGACACAAAAGTGAGCAGTTCATTCATCTGCACCCAATACAGCTAGCCTTCAACATATTCTTATAGCCTACATATTCTTACCTCTTTGTTGATTAATATCCATTGTTTTAGAAAGATTTGCACAAATATGAAAAGATAGATGGTGTCATCATAAAACAATGTCAATTTAGATCACACAAGGGACAAACCTTACCTTCAATTGAGGAGATCTTTAAAAATGTAGTTAAGTGCCTGCATCTGCTGTCCTTTCAAATCCAAATGTTTCAGTTGGGCAGTTAGGTTCCTGCAAGAACCCCCACCAACCAAGGAGGTTCCTTGATGAACCCAACCTTCTATGGGGTTATTGGACCAATTCTCAGTGCCAAGAACCCTATGGTTCTTCAAAGAACTTTAAGGATCTTAGAAGAACCCTTGTTGAACCCCTAATCTTTAGAGTGTACAGTACCACAGTACTGTCTGAGGAAAGGGAGAACAACACACAGGGAAAGGAGCTAACTAGGGACTAAACTAGGAAGCGAAACCTTTAGCGAGGCGTTAGTAAAGGAAAAGGTTACAGTAAGATAGCATTTTAACTGTTGTTCCAGTTTGATTTAACACTTACAGCTCTGTTTGGACAGATTCTATACTGTACATGTATAGCCTAAAAGTTGTTTTGTTTTACCAATCCAAAACAGGAAGTTCCCTTACAGGACAATAAAGGCATTATTTTGTATTCTGATGTATTCTATTGGTATAATACATAACTCTCTCACACATAACACTTGATCACTCACGTAACAGTGAACAAGGCCTTGGTTAATATAGGATACAGAGTCACAGAGTCATTAACATGGGGGTCAGGTTGACTCCACTACCACAGTCCTCAGTCAGACACATCGACAATACAGTTATCAATTCAATTCAATTCAATTGAAGGGCTTTATTGACATGGGAAACATATGTTTACATTGCCAAAGCAAGTGAAATAGATAATAAACAAAAGTGAAATAAACAATTTAAAAAAAACGTAAAATCTAATCAAATTTGATACAATAGGTGTAGACCTTACCGTGAAATGCTTACTTGCAAGCCCTTAACCAACAATGCATTTTTATAAGAGTTAAGAAAAATATTTCAATGCAAGTAGTCCGGGTGGCCATTTGATTAGCTGTTCAGCAGTCTTATGGTTGGGGGGTAGAAGCTGTTAAGAAGCCTTTTGGACTTGGCGCTCCGGAACCGCTTGCCGTGCGGTAGCAGAGAGAACAGTTTATGTCTAGGGTGGCTCGAGTCTCTGGCAATTTTTAGGGCCTTCCTCTGACACCGCCTGTTATAGAGATGTACTGGGCCGTACGCACTACACTCTATAGCGCCTTGCGGTCGGAGGCCAATTAGTTGCCATACCAGGCGGTGATGCAACCAGCCAGGATGCTCTCGATGGCACAGCTGTATATTTTTTTGAGGATCTGACGACCCATGCCATGTCTTTTCAGTCTCCTGAGGGGGAATAGGCTTTGTCATGCCCTCTTCACGACTGTCTCAGTGTGTTTGGACCATGATAGTTTGTTTGTGATGTGGACACCAAGGACCTTGAAGCGCTCAACCTGCTCCACTACAGCCCCGTCAATGAGAATGGGAGCATGCTCTGCCCTCCTTTTCCTGTAGTCCAAGGTCATCTCCTTTGTCTAGATCACGTTGAGGGAGAGGTTGTTGTCCTGGCACCACACCTCCAGGTCTCTGACCTCGTCCCTATAGGCTGTCTTATCATTGTCGGTGATCGGGCCTACCACCGTGGTGTCGTCGGCAAACTTAACTTATGAATGTTGACCTGTTTAAAGGTCTTACTGACGTTGGCTACGGCGAGCGTGATCACACAGTCGTCCGGAACAGCTGGTGCTCTCATGCATGCTTCATTGTTGCTTGCCTCGATGCGCGCATAGAAGCTCATAGAAGTGTGCACACACTCACAAATGTTCCAAAAGAATGAAGACATTTCAAATGTCATATTATGTGCACATAGTTAAAGAACAAAAGGGAAAATAAATAAACATAAATATGGGTTGTATTTACAATGATGTTTGTTCTTCACTGGTTGCCCTTCTCTTGTGGCAACAGGTCACAAATATTGCTGCTGTGATGGCACACTGTGGTATTTCACCCAATAGATATGGGAGTTTATCCAAATTGGATTTGTTTTTGAATTAGTTGTGGATCTGTGTAATCTGAGGGAAATATGTGTCTCTAATATGGTCATACATTTGGCAGGAGGTTAGGAAGTGCAGCTCAGTTTCCACCTCATTTTGTGGGCAGTGTGCACATAGCCTGTCTTCTCTTGAGAGCCAGGTCTGCGGACGGTGGGCTTTTTCAATAGCAAGGCTATGCTTACTGAGTCTGTACATAGTCAAAGCTTTCCTTAAATTTGGGTCAGTCACAGTGGTCAAGTATTCTGCCACTGTGTACTCTCTGTTTAGGGCCAAATAGCCTTCTAGTTTGCACAGTTTTTTTGTTAATTCTTTCCAATGTGTCAAGTAATTATCTTTTTTTTTCTCATGATTTGGTTGGGTCTAATTGTGTTGCTGTCCTGGGGCTCTGTGGGGTCTGTTTGCGTTTGTGAACAGAGCCCCAGGACCAGCTTGCTTAGGAGGTTAATCTCTCTGTAGGTGATGGCTTTGTTATGGAAGGTTTGGGAATTGCTTCCTTTTAGGTGGTTGTAGAATTTTACAGTTTTTTTCTGGATTTGGATAATTAGCCGGTATCGGCCTAATTCTACTCTGCATGCATTATTTGGTGTTTTAAGTTGTACACGGAAGATATGTGTTGTAGAATTCTGCATGCAGAGTCTCAATTTGGTGTTTGTCCCATTTTGTGAATTATTGGTTGGTGAGCGGACCCCAGACCTCAGAACCATAAAGGGCAATGGGTTCTATAACTGATTCAAGCATTTTTTGCCAGATCCTAATTGGTATGTCGAATTTTATGTTCCTTTTGATGGCATAGAAGGCCCTTCTTGCCTTGTCTCTCAGATCGTTCACATCTTTGTGGAAGTTACCTGTGGCGCTGATGTTTAGGCCAAGGTGTGTATAGTTTTTTGTGTGCTCTAGGGCAACGGTGTCTAGATGGAATTTGTATTTGTGGTCCTTGCAACTGGACCTTTTCTGGA
>CM062487.1:53995787-54013652 GCA_031479575.1 Coregonus ussuriensis
TGTGGATCTGTTGGGGTGATATGCGAATTGGAGTGGGTCTAGGGTATCCGGGGATGATGCTGTTGATGTGAGCCATGACCAGCCTTTCAAAGCACTGGCTACTGACATGAGTGCTACGGGGCGGTACTAATTTAGGCAGGTTGCCTTCACTTCCTTGTGCACAGGGTATGTTAATGTTCTTGGGCACAGGGACTATTGTGGTCTGCTTGAAACATGTAGGTATTACAGACTCAGTCAGGGAGAGGTTAAAAATGTCAGTGAAGACACTTGCCAGTTGGTCCCCGCATGCTTTTAGTACACGTCCTGGTAATCCATCTGGCCCCATGGCTTTGCGAATGTTGACCTGTTTAAAGGTCTTGCTCACATTATCACACGGTCATCCGGAACAGCTGGTGCTCTCATGCATGCGTCAGTGTTGCTTGCCTCGAAGCGAACATAAAATGAATTTAGCTCGTCTGGTAGGCTTGCGTCACTGGGCAGCTCGCGGCTGGGTTTCCCTTTGTAGTCCGTAATCGTTTTCAAGCCCTTCCACATCCAAAAAGTATCAGAGCCGGTGTAGTAGGATTCAATCTTAATCCTGTATTGAAGCTTTGCCAGTTTGATGGTAGTCTGAGGGCGTAGCGGGATTTCTTATAAGCGTCCGGATTAGTGTCCCGCTCCTTGAAAGCGGCAGCTCTAGTCTTTACCTCGGTGCGGATGTTGCCTGTAATCCATGGCTTCTGGTTGGGATATGTACGTACGGTCACTGTGGGGATGACGTCGTCGATGCACTTATTGATGAAGCTGGTGACTGAGGTGGTATACTCCTCAATGCCATTGGATGAATCCCGGAACATATTCCAGTCTTTGCTAGCAAAACAGTCCTGTAGCGTAGCATCCGCATCATCTGACCACTGCCGTATTGAGCGAGTCACTGCTACTTCCTGCTTTAGTTTTTGCTTGTAAGCAGGAATCAGGAGGATAGAACTATGGTCAGATTTACCAAATGGAGGGCGAGGGAGAGCTTTGTATGCGTCTCTGTGTGTGGAGTAAAGGTGGTCTAGAGTTTGTTTTCCTCTGGTTGCATGTGACATGTTGGTAGAAATTCAGTAAAACGAATGTAAGTTTCCCTGCATTAAAGTCCCCGGCCACTAGGAGCGCCGCTTCTGGATGAGCATTTTCTTGTTTGCGTATGGACTTATACAGCTCGTTGAGTGCGGTCTTAGTGCCAGCATCGGTTTGTGGTGGTAAATAGACGGCTACAAATAATATAGATGAGAACTCTCTTTGTAGGAAGTGTGGTCTCAAGCTTATCATGAGGTACTCTACCTCAGGCGAGCAATACCTCGAGACTTCTTTAATATTAGACATCGCGCACCAGCTGTTATTGACAAAATAGACACACACCCCCGCCCCTCGTCTTACCAGACGTAGTTTCTCTGTCCTGCCGATCCCCGGCAGCTCTATATTATCCGTGTCGTCATTCAGCCACGACTTATGAAACATAAGATATTACAGTTTTTAATGTCCCGTTTGTAGGATATTCTTGATCGTATATCATCCATTTTGTTTTCCAATGATTGCACATTGGCCAATAGAACGGATGGTAGTGGATGTTTACTCACATGCCTACGAATTCTCAGAAGGCAGCCCGACCTCCGCCCACTTTTTCTCTGTCTTTTCTTCACGCAAATGACAGGGATTTTGGGCCTGGTCTCGAGAAAGCAGTATATCCTTCACGTCAGACTCGTTAAATAAAATCTTCACCCAGTTCGAGGTGAGTAATCGCTGTTCTGATGTCCAGTTCGGTCATAAGACACGGGTAGCAGCAACATTATGTACAAAGTAAGTTACAAAATAAGTTACAAACAATGCAAAAAAACTAACTAAATAGCACAGTTGGTTAGGAGCTTGTAAAACGGCAGCCATTAGCCATTACTCCAAAACCAAATGACATAGAATTTACGCCCAGGTCACTGTGGGACAGATGTAATGTCTCAGAGGGTTCATTAACTCATATTTTTGGGCTCTGCCCCTTCTTATTGACTTTTGGGTAAAGATTTTTGAATGGTATTGAAAGGTACAGTTGAAGTTGGATGTTTACATACACTTAGGTTGGAATCATTACAACTCGTTTTTTAACCACTCCACAAATTTCTTGTTAACAAACTATAGTTTTGGCAAGTCGGTTAGGACATCTACCTTGTGCATGACACAAGTCATTTTTCCAACAATTGTTTACAGACAGATTAGTTCACTTATAATTCACTGTATCACAATTCCAGTGGGTCAGAAGTTTACATACACTAAGTTGACTGAGCCTTTAAACAGCTTGGAAAATTCCAGAAAATTATGTCATGGCTTTCGAAGCTTCTGATAGGCTAATTGACATAATTTGAGTCAATTGGAGGTGTACCTGTGGATGTATTTCAAGGCCTACCTTCAAACTCAGTGCCTCTTTGCTTGACATCATGGGAAAATCAAAAGAAATCAGCCAAGAACTCAGAAAAACAATTGTAGACCTCCACAAGTCTGGTTCATCCTTGGGAGCAATTTCCAAACGCCTGAAGGTACCACGTTCATCTGTACAAACAATAGTACACAAGTACAAACACCATGGGACCACGCAGCCGTCATACCACTCAGGAAGGAGACGCGTTCTGTCTCCTAGAGATGAACGTACTTTGGTGTGAAAAGTGCAAATCAATCCCAGAACATCAAAAGACCTTGTGAAGATGCTGGAGGAAATAGGTACCAAATTTTCTATATCCACAGTAAAACGAGTCCTATATCGACATAACCTGAAAGGCCGCTCAGCAAGGAAAAAGCCACTGCTCCAAAACCGCCATAAAAAAGCCAGACTACGGTTTGCAACTGCACATTTGGACAAAGATCATACTTTTTTGAGAAATGTCCTCTGGTCTGATGAAACAAAAATAGAACTGTTTGGCCATAATGATCATCGTTATGTTTGGAAGAAAAGGGGAACGCTTGCAAGCCGAAAAACACCATCCCAACCGTGAAGCACGTGGGTGGCAGCATCATGCTGTGGGGGTGCTTTGCTGCAGGAGGGACTGGTGCACTTCACAAAATAGATAGCATCATGAGGAAGGAAAATTATGTGGATATATTGAAGCAACATCTCAAGACATCAGTCAGGAAGTTAAAGCTTGGTCGCAAATTGATCTTCCAAATGGACAATGAACCCAAGCATACTTCCAAAGTTGTGGCAAAATGGCTTAAGGACAACAAAGTCAAGGTATTGGAGTGGCCATGACACAAAGCCCTGACCTCAATCCTATAGAACATTTGTGGGCAGAACTGAAAAAGCGTGTGCGAGCAAGGAGGCCTACAAACCTGACTCAGTTACACCAGCTCTGTTAGGAGGAATGGGCCAAAATTCACCCAACTTATTGTGGGAAGCTTGTGGAAGGCTACCCGAAACGTTTGACCCAAGTTAAACAATTTAAAGGCAATGCTACCAAATTTTAATTGAGTGTATGTAAACTTCTGACCCACTGGGAATGTGATGAAAGAAATAAAAGCTTAAATAAATAATTATCTCTACAATTATTCTGACATTTCACATTCTTAAAATAAAGTGGTGATCCTAATTTACCTAAGACAGGGAATTCTTTGTGGATTAAAATGTCAGGAATTGTGAAAAACTGAGTTTAAATGTATTTGTCTAAGGTGTATGTAAACTTCAGACTTCAACTGTACATGTATTAGAGGGCCATTGAACCTCCCCCAGAACTTGCTCTCTTCGGCTGCTCAAAGACTGTTTTAAAATCATCCCTTGAGGAGCAACAGGCTGTGATGTTTGGAATGGTGGCTGAAAAAAAAAGTATCGTCACAGAATGGAAGTCACCCTCCCCCTATTGTTTCTGGAGATACAAATATAAAACACCATAAACATGGAAAAGATTTCTCAAGATTTGGGGTCTGTTTCTGGGTCTTTTGGATTGAGACTGATTGTGGACTCTGATTATGAACGCTTACTGTTATTGTAACTGTCATATTGTTGTCTTACTGTTGTCTTATTGTTGTCATATTGTTGTATTATTGTAACTGTCATATTGTTGTGTTATTGTAACTGTCATATTGTTGTCTTATTGTTGTCATGTTGTTGTCTTATTGTTGTCATGTTGTTGTCTTATTGTTGTCATGTTGTTGTCTTATTGTAACTGTCATATTGTTGTCTTATTGTTGTCATATTGTTGTCTTATTGTTGTGTTATTGTTGTCATTTTGTTGTGTTATTGTAACTGTCATATTGTTGTCTTATTGTTGTCATATTGTTGTCTTATTGTTGTCATGTTGTTGTCTTATTGTTGTCATGTTGTTGTCTTATTGTTGTCATGTTGTTGTCTTATTGTTGTCATGTTGTTGTCTTATTGTTGTCATGTTGTTGTCTTATTGTTGTCATGTTGTTGTCTTATTGTTGTCATGTTGTCTTATTGTTGTCATATTGTTGTCTTATTGTAACTGTCATATTGTTGTCATATTGTTGTCTTATTGTTGTCATATTGTTGTCTTATTGTTGTCATATTGTTGTCATATTGTCTTATGTCTTACTTAAGCAATATTCCACTTTATATGTCTGGCAACTGTTTTTGCTTTGTACTAAATTGTAAAAGAAAATATACAGTATGTAAAAAAAAAAATATTGGACTGATTTATATTGTAAATGACCTTGACTGCTACCTTTCAATGGATCAAGGACTACGGGTATTTTGTTTCATCACTCCATTGTGTTCAACTGCTATGAATGAGAGATTCCCCATTAGGCAGCGTTTCCTGGGCTCCAATGTGGAGAAGAGCCAATTTACCATGAGATAATTTGTTTGTAGAGTAGACTGTAGCGCAGCTAGATTATCTGTGAAATAACTTTTATTAGGGGAGTCAGGGACATTTATTTGCCCGTCACGCTAACATGCAAATATATGGCAGCGGCAGCCGTTGTTCAAATGATGAAAAAAAACAAAACAATCTGCCATCAATCTGTTCTTTATGCTCCATCGGTTTGTCCTCCCATATGCACAATACAAATGCATCAATCTTCCGTGCTCTCTCGCTCTACAATTTCCCATCACAGAAGGCTGGAGAAATGATAAAGCCATTTATTTTGGAGTGCCCACATGTATATGGGGTAGAAGGACAGGGAATAGAACATGAATGCTGAAACTAAACATCTCAGATATTATATTCAGGCACAAGTATTGAGCTGGGAATGATTTAATATTGATATCTGAACAGGTAACCCATTCCCTTTCTAGGGTAGTAGCTACTGCTGGCTCAGGGAGGGAATTCAGGATATTTGTAGTTATTATAGCCTGATCCTGTTAGTCTATCACTATGACTCCTGAGAGGTTATAAGTCTCTGTTTAGTCACTAATACTACAACCTACACTAATACCAAAACCTACACCAATACTACAACCTACACTAATACTACGTAGAGCCTTAACTAACAAATGGGGAGGGAAATGGATACATGGAGCTTTTATTGGCTTCAAACCTTCATTTGAAGGATTTCACACACACACGCTTTACTTAATTCCAGGATTTAATTTCTGATAGATTTCTGATAAATTGCTCTCTGGTGGCTGGCAGGGGATCAGCATTGATTGGGAAAGATTAGCTAGGAGATTTCCTTCATGACGTTAGCTGCGCCGCTAGCTGTGTCTGCATCAAATAATAGAAAACCAACATATGGAAATCCATGGCGGTCAGGGCTAGATACAACGTACTGATTGAGGAATGAAATCGCTTTCATATAGATTCAGTATATTTTGTTTGACTTTCGATTATGATAATCCCCTAAAAATGTTTAGGTCTAACTCGTATTGAACGTCTACTAGCAGGTAGTTATTATAGGAGCAAACCTACCATTACCTTCATGCTCAATAGGTTGACATTTGTAAGAGCTGACTGAAACTAGTCAGTCAATCTCCGCCTGCAGCTTTAACACGGTAGATCAGTCTGGCTTATCTATAACTGCTATACGGCAGGCCATTTTGAAGATGACTGGGGTTGATGCACAAAGGAAGCGTTGATGTAGATATTTTCTCTTATTCTTATATGTGCACGTCAACATCATTCTTCATTTCCATATGTGAAATGTCAATATGAGAAATGTCAGATCATTTATTCACGTCTCATTCTGTGGCTTTCAGAGGACAACTAGGAGGCTAACCAAGAGGATAACCAAGAGGATAACCAAGAGGATAACTAGGAGGCTAACCAAGAGGATAACTAGGAGGCTAACTAGGAGGATAACCAAGAGGATAACTAGGAGGCTAACTAGGAGGATAACCAAGAGGATAACCAAGAGGATAACCAAGAGGATAACCAAGAGTATAACCAAGAGGATAACTAGGAGGATAACCAAGAGGATAACTAGGAGGATAACCAAGAGGATAACTAGGAGGATAACCAAGAGGATAACCAAGAGGATAACCAAGAGGATAACTAGGAGGCTAACTAGGAGGATAACCAAGAGGATAACCAGGAGGATAACCAAGAGGATAACTAACAAATCAAATAGTGCAAGGTGATGATTTGTTTGTCTGTGTGTATTCTGGATGACCAGGAGGACCCACCGTCCGTCTTCCTCTCAAAACCCTTACGCCCTTCATCCTCAAACTTCAAATGCAATCAGAGGAGCTGCCAGCCAGCGTGCCAACACTCCTCCAGTCATCTTGCCCTGTCTGCCTAGTTCTGAGTGTGAGCCGTGATTAAAACCCCTAATCTCTCTCCATTTCCCTGCTCAATCACCAGGGCAGATACAAGCTTTGGGATGGACAACAGAAAGGTTCACCATGACGGAGCCTTTACCTGCAAAGACTGGAGGCCAAGCAGGTCACTTCAACTGTCAAGCTTTACAGTCATACAGCAGAAGCTATGTGAACCCAAGAGAAAACATTAATAGTTTATGTAATGCATAGTTACTGAACTAAAGAAGGAATACATCAACTTTCTTAGTGTGGAACATAAGGTCTTCCTAATATTTTGAGTTGCACCCCCTGTTGCCCTCAGAACAGCCTCAATTCGTCAGGGCATGGACTACAAGGTGTCAAAAGCATTCCACAGGGATGTTGGCCCATGTTGACTCCAATGCTAGGCTCTACTCCGAATAGCTCGTTCCATCTCATCCCACAGATGCTCAATTGGATTGAGATCTGGTGACTTGGCAGGCCCCTGCAGTAAGCTGAATTCACTGTCATGTTCGTGGAACCATTCCTGGACAATCCTATCCTTGTGGCATTGGGGCCATTATCCTGCTGAAAACATTCATTTGCAGATTGCTCTGCTCAATATCACTCATTTGTTCTCTTTCATCAATGACCAGATTCGACCGCTGGCTGGATGGACCATTCTTGATACACAGAGGAAACTGTTGGGCATGAAAAACCCAGCAGCGTTGCAGTTCTTGACACACTCCAACCAGTGAACCTGGCACCTACTACCATACCCTGTTCAAAGGCAATTCAATATTTTGTCTTGCTCTGAATGTCACGCATAAACAATCCATGTCTCAATTGTCTCAAGGCTTAAAAATTCATTCTATACTGATTGAAGTGGATTTAACAGGTGACATCAATATGGGATCGTAGCTTTTCATCTGGATTCACCTGGTCAGTCTATGTCATGAAAGAGCAGGTGTTCCTAATGCTTTGTACAGTCAGTGTATAATCAATTTCTAAAGGGCGACGCAAATGGAAAATATGTGTTATTATCCCTGCAAAGGGAGAAAACCAGCCTTTCAAATCAGATAATACATTTCTAGGTAAATTGTGGTTGACATGTGAATAGGGCTGTTGCGTGACCGTATTACCTCCACACAGGCAATCATGAGTCATGACTGCAGTTAAATTCCATGTGACCATTGAGTCACAGTAATCTCCTCTTATGCGCTCTGGACATGCGTTGGTAATACCCAAATTCGCTAACGACCTGATGGCTAATGGTCTGGTACTCAGGGCTCTATTGTCCCTCTAACCAACCACTCTGACGTCAATGCAACTGCAATCAAAAATCACATCAAACACCTATCAACAAAACAGTATCATGCTTTTAAAACTCACCTGATTTATCAATTTCAACAAAGAAGTTCAACAACAGGTTGAAACTGAGTGGAAAACATGGTTGTTGTTTCAAAGCCTAACACAACGATATGGACAGCGCTTTCTAAGGTGATGATTCATTAAAAACACATTTTTTTACTATTTTCTACATTGTAGAATAATAGTGAAGACATCAAAACTATGACATAACACATATGGAATCATGTCGTAACCAAAATAAGTGTTAAACACACTCAAGATCCCACAACTAAGGTAGGCAACCAGGCTACCTAAGTATGATCCCCAATCAGAGACAACGAGCGACAGCTGCCTCTGATTGGGAATCACACCCGGCCAAACATAGAAATATCAACCTAGATCTAAACATAGATATACATTGACATAGATCTCAACTGAAACTCACACCCTGACCCAACCAACAAGAGTTCTCTAGATCAGGGCGTGACACAAATACAGTTGAAGTCGGAAGTTTACATACACTTAGGTTGGAGTCAATAAAACTCGTTTTTCAACCACTCCACACATTTCTTGTTAACAAACTATAGTTTTGGCAAGTCGGTTAGGACATCTACCTTGTGCATGACACAAGTCATTTTTCCAACAATTGTTTACAGACAGATTATTTCATTTATATTTCACTGTATCACAATTCCAGTGGGTCAGAAGTTTACATACACTAAGTTGACTGAGCCTTTAAACAGCTTGGAAAATTCCAGAAAATTATGTCATGGCTTTCGAAGCTTCTGATAGGCTAATTGACATAATTTGAGTCAATTGGAGGTGTACCTGTGGATGTATTTCAAGGCCTACCTTCAAACTCAGTGCCTCTTTGCTTGACATCATGGGAAAATCAAAAGAAATCAGCCAAGAACTCAGAAAAACAATTGTAGACCTCCACAAGTCTAGTTCATCCTTGGGAGCAATTTCCAAACGCCTGAAGGTATCACGTTCATCTGTACAAACAATAGTACGCAAGTATAAACACCATGGGACCACGCAGCCGTCATACCGCTCAGGAAGGAGACGCGTTCTGTCTCCTAGAGATGAACGTACTTTGGTGCGAAAAGTGCAAATCAATCCCAGAACAACAGCAAAGGACCTTGTGAAGATGCTGGAGGAAACAGGTACAAAAGTATCTATATCCACAGTAAAACGAGTCCTATACCGAAATAACATGAAAGGCCGCTCAGCAAGGAAGAAGCCACTGCTCCAAAACCGCCATAAAAAAGCCAGACTACGGTTTGCAACTGCACATGGGAACAAAGATCGTACTTTTTGGAGAAATGTCCTCTGGTCTGATGAAACAAAAATAGAACTGTTTGGCCATAATGACCATTGTTATGTTTGGAGGAAAAAGGGGGCTGCTAGCAAGCCGAAGAACACCATCCCAACCGTGAAGCACGGGGGTGGCAGCATCATGCTGTGGGGGTGCTTTGCTGCAGGAGGGACTGGTGCACTTCACAAAATAGATGGCATCATGAGGAAGAAAAATTATGTGGATATATTGAAGCAACATCTCAAGACATCAGTCAGGAAGTTAAAGTTAAATTGTGAAAAACTGAGTTTAAATGTATTTGGCTGAGGTGTATGTAAACTTCCGACTTCAATTGTATATTTTATATTTGAGATTCTTCAAAGTAGCCACCCTTTGCTTGATGACAGTGTTGCACACTCTTGGCATTCTCTCAACCAGCTTCATGAGGTAGTCACCTGGAATGCATTTCAATTAACAGGTGTGCCTTCTTAAAAGTTAATTTGTGGAATTTCTTTCCTTCTTAATGCGTTTGAGCCAATCAGTTGTGTTGTGACAAGGTACATTTTACATTTACATTTTAGTCATTTAGCAGACGCTCTTATCCAGAGCGACTTACAGGAGCAATTAGGGTTAAGTGCCTTGCTCAAGGGCACATTAACGTCATTTAGCAGACGCTCTTAGCCAGAGCGACTCACAAATTGGTGCGTTCACCCTATAGCCAGTGGGATAACCACTTTACAATTTGGGGGGGGGGGAGAGAGAGGCCAGTTAACAGTACAGTAAGGAGAGGGGAGGGAGAGGCAGGTTAACAGGACACTAAAGAGAGGGGAGAGAGAGGCCGGTTAACAGGACACTACGGAGAGGGGAGAGAGAGGCAGGTTAACAGGACACTACGGAGAGGGGAGAGAGAGGCCGGTTAACAGGACACTACGGAGAGGGGAGAGAGAGGCCGTTTAACAGGACACTAAGGAGAGGGGAGAGAGAGGCAGGTTAACAGGACACTAAGGTGAGGAGAGAGAGACCCAGGTTAACAGGACACAAAGGAGAGGGGAGAGAGAGGCAGGTTAACAGGACACTAAGGAGAGGGGAGAGAGAGGCAGGTTAACAGGACACTGAGAGGGGAGAGAGAGGCAGGTTAACAGGACACTGAGAGGGGAGAGAGAGGCAGGTTAACAGGACACTAAGGAGAGGGGAGAGAGAGGCAGGTTAACAGGACACTAAGGAGAGGGGAGAGAGAGGCAGGTTAACAGGACACTGAGAGGGGAGAGAGAGGCCGGTTAACAGGACACTAAGGAGAGGGGAGAGAGAGGCAGGTTAACAGGACACTAATGAGAGGGGAGAGAGACGCAGGTTAACAGGACACAAAGGAGAGGGGAGAGAGAGGCAGGATAACAGGACAATAAGGAGAGGGGGAGAGAGAGGCAGGATAACAGGACAGGGGGGGGGGGGGGGGGGGGGGTTAGAAGGATTACTTTATCCTATCCCAGGTATTCCTTAAAGAGGTGGGGTTTCAAATGTCTCCGGAAGGTGGTGAGTGACTCCGCTGTCCTGGCGTCGTGAGGGAGCTTGTTCCACCATTGGGGTGCCAGAGCAGCGAACAGTTTTGACTGGGCTGAGCGGGAGCTATGCTTCCGCAGAGGAAGGGGGGTATACAGAAGATAGCTCTATTTGGTAAAAGACTAAGTCCATATTATGGCAAGAGCAGCTCAAATAAGCAACGAGAAACAACAGTCCATCATTACTTTAAGACATGAAGGTCAGTCAATCCAGAAAATGTCAAGAACTTTGAAAGTTTCTTCAAGTGCAGTTGCAAAAACCATCAAGCACTATGATGAAACTGGCTCTCATGAGGACCGCCACAGGAAAGGAAGACCCAGAGTTTCCTCTGCTGCAGAGGATAAGTTCATTAGAGTTAACTGCACTTCAGATTGCAGCCCAAATAAATGCTTCACAGAGTTCAAGTAACAGACACATCTCAACATCAACTGTTCAGAGGAGACTGCGTGAATCAGGCCTTCATGGTCGAATTGCTGCAAAGAAACCACTACTAAAGGACAACAATAAGAAGGAGAGACCTGCTTGGGGCAAGAAACACGAGCAATGGACATTAGACCGGTTGAAATCTGTCCATTGGTCCAAATGTGAGATTTTTGCGCCAACCGCCGTGTCTTTGTGAGACGCAGAGTAGGTGATTGGATGATCTCTGCATGTGTGGTTCCCACCATGAAGCCTGGAGGAGGAGGTGTGATGGTGTGGGGGTGCTTTGCTGGTGACACTGTCTGTGATCTATTTAGAATTCAAGGCACACTTAATTAGCATGACTACCACAGCATTCTTCAGCGATACGCCATCCGATCTGGTTTGCACTTAGTGGGACTATCATTTGTATTTCAACAAGACAATGGCCCAATAAAAACGTTATTTGTCAAATGCGCCGAATATAACAGGTGTAGACTTACTTAAAAGCCCTTAACCAACAATGCAGTTCAAGAAAGAGTTAAGAAAATATTTACACAATAAACTAAAGTAAAAAATAATAAAAAGTAACACAATAAAATAACAATAACGAGGCTATATACAGGGGGTACCGGTACCGAGTCAATGGGCTGGGGTACAGGTTAGTCCAGGTAATAATGAGGCTATATACAGGGGTTACCGGTACCGAGTCAATGGGCTGGGGTACAGGTTAGTCCAGGTAATAATGAGGCTATATACAGGGGGTACCGGTACCAAGTGAATGTGCGGGGGTACAGGTTAGTCGAGGTAATTTGTACATGTAGGTAAAGTGACTATGCAAATAGAAAATAGACAGTGAGTAGCAGCAGTGTAAAAAATGACTTGGGTGACTAGAGTCTTTGACAATTTTTTGGGCTTTCCTCGGACACCGCCTAGTATATAGGTCCTGGATGGCAGGAAGCTTGGCCCCAGTGATGTATTGGGCCATACGCACTACCCTCTGTAACGCCTTACGGTCAGATGCCGAGCAGTTGCCATACCAGGTGGTGATGCAACCGGTCAGGATGCTCTCGATGGTGCAGCTCTAGAACGTTTTGAGGATCTGGGGACCCATGTCAAATCTTTTCAGTCTCCTGAGGGGGAAAAGGTGTTGTCGTGCCCTCTTCACAACTGTCTTGGTGTGTTTGGACCATGATAGTTTGTTGGTGATGTGGACACCAAGGAATTTGAAACTCTCGACCCGCTCCACTACAGTCCCGTCAATGTTAATGGGAGCGTGTTCGGCACACCTTTTCCTGTAGTCCACGATCATCTAACTTAATGATGGTGTTGGAGTTGTGTTTGGCCTATGCAGTCGTAGGTGAACAGGGAGTACAGGAGGGGACTAAGCATGCACCCCAGAGGGATCCCAGTGTTGAGTATCAGCGTGGCAGACGTGTTTTTGCCTACCCTTACCACCTGGGGGCAGCCCATCAAGAAGTCCAGGATCCAGTTGCAGAGGGAGATGTTTAGTCCCAGGGTCCTTAGCTTAGTGATGAGCTTTGTGGGCACTATAGTGTTGAACGCTGAGCTGTAGTCAATTCTCACATAGGTGTTCCTTTTGTCCAGGTGGGAAAGGGCAGTGTGGAGTGCGATTGAGATTGCGTCATCTGTGGATCTGTTGGGGCGGTAAGCGAATTGGAGCGGGTCTACGGTTTCCGGGATGATGGTGTTGATGTGAGCCATGACCAGCCTTTCAAAGCAATTCATGGCTGCAGACGTGAGTGCTACAGGGCGGTAGTTATTTCGGCAGGTTACCTTTGCTTCTTTGGCACAGGGATTATGGTGGTTTGCTTGAAACATGTAGGTATTACAGACTCAGTCAGGGAGAGGTTGAAAATGACAGTGAAGACACTTGCCAGTTAGTCCACGCATGCTTTGAGATCACATCCTGGTAATCCGTCTGGCCCTGCGGCTTTGTGAATGTTGACCTGTTTAAAGGTCTTGCTCACATCGGCTACCGAGAGCGTTATCACACAGTCGTCCGGAACAGCTGATGCTCTCATGCATGCCTCAGTGTTGCTTGCCTCGAAGCGAGGATGCAAGGCATTTACCTCGTCTGGTAGGCTTGTGTCACTGGGCAGCTCGTGGCTGAGTTTCTCTTTGTAGTTCGTAATAGTTTTCAAGCCCTTCCACAGCCGACGAGCGTCAGAGCCGGTGTAGTAGGATTCAATCTTAGTCCTGTATTGACACTTTGCCTGTTTGATGGTTGGTCTGAGCGCGTAGCGGGACTTCTTATAAGCGTCTGGATTAGTATCACACTCCTTGAAAGCTCGATGCGGATGTTGCCTGTAATCCATGGCTTCTGGTTGGGATATGAAATACATTTTCTTCATATTATAATGTTTCTTTAGACCTGTCTAATATAAATAATGGATTTATTTTGATGGTGTATATTAAACTGATTAATTAAATTGAGATGTTCCAAAGGCGAGCATCAGTGGCTTGTATTCGGCTTGTATGCATGGAGTACTGGTGGTCCTCTGTAGCTCAATTGGTAGAGCATGGCGCTTGTAACGCCAGGGTAGTGGGTTCGATCCCCGGGACCACCCATACGTAAACATTTATGCACACATGACTGTAAGTCGCTTTGGATAAAAGCGTCTGCTAAATGGCATATTATTATTATTATTATTATGCTAAATGTGTTTATGTTTTCTAATGGAATACCATGAGACCGGCAGTCTTTGGCATGACAATAACCATCTGAACAAAAACCCAGCCACAGCCCTAAGAGAACACACTAAAGAGATGGAACATCAATCCAATCTCTCTCTCTCTCTTTCTCTCTCTCTCTCTCTCTCTCTCTCTCTCTGTCGCTGTCTCTGTCTCTCCTCTCTTTCTCTCTCTCTCTCTGTCTCTCTCTCTTTCTCTCTCTCTTGCTCTCTCAATTTCAATTCAATTTAAGGGCTTTATTGGCATGGGAAACGTGTGTTAACATTGCCAAAGCAAGTGAAGTAGATAGTAAACAAAAGTGAAATAAACAATAAATATTAACAGTAAACATTACACTCAGAAGTTTCAAAAGAATAAAGACATTTCAAATGTCATATTATGTATATATACAGTGTTGTCTCTCTTCCTCTCTCTCTTTCTCTCTCTCTCTCTGTCTCTCTCTCTCTCTATTGCTCTCTCTCTCTCTCGTTCTCTCTCTCTCTCCCTATCAATCAATTACCTGTAACCGTTGATGCTTATAAAACCAAGCATTCTGAATGCCTCTGACATAATATTGATTCAGATGCTTCTTGTCTGTGATTAATTGATTTATTATTTGCACAAGACAAAAGAACAAAGACAGCTTTGCTTTAAAGTGCCGTCTTGTGGAAGTCTTGCGGTCATTTTGTCCTCCTGCCATCCTTTCATTCCTCAATAAGGGTTTCTTATTGATCAGTTTCCCCCTCCAGGACCACTCTTAAACAATGGATCAACTCTGACAGTGAATAGAACAGAGTGTGTTCTTAAAGCACCCCCCCCCCCCCCCCCCCCCCCCCCCCCCCCCCCCCCCCCCCCCCCCCCCCCCCCCCCACCCCCCCCCCCCCCCCCTCCCCCCCCCCCCCCCACCCCCCCACACACACACACACACACACACCCACCCACCCCTCCACAGCTGATTCCTGATGTACTTATAAGACAGATTGTAATTAGGCCGTGAATAGCAGCAATGTTTTTTGTGTAGCTCCCTGGGGCTGGTTGAATGGAGATAAAAAGACCATTAATGTGTCCTTTGTAAAAGGGATTGGTGTGAGGTGTGACCCAGGTTGCGTGCAGGATAGACAGCAGGCAATGCGGAGGACCGGCAAGGATGGTGAAACAGGATCTTTACTAACACATGGATGTCCCAAAGCCAGGATAACAAAACAACAGACTATTTCACGAAAACAAATGAGGAGCACATAGGTCTCCAAAAAACAGGCTGACAACAAACAATACGAAATACTAACTCTGACTGGAAAAACACAATGACACAGGGAGAACACTTCTCGAGTACCTGTAACTCCGTCACGTGCTCCGACTCTGATACGTACTGCTTGACATCAAGGAACTAGCAGAGAAAACTGAGCAAGGGGAACACAGGGAAGTGAGGGCATAAATACACAGGTGAATCAGATAGCCACAGGTGACACCAATAGGCAGATAATTAGTCCCGACTGTGAGTGAGGAGGTGCCTGTGGTTGTCGGAGGATGACACCTAGTGGGTCGCTCCGGAACTGCAACTCACTCCTGTAACAGTCCATTCTGAATAGTGGGTTTTCAAGCAGGGCTACAATGGGGGAAATAGGTATTTAGTCAGCCACCAATGGTCCAAGTTCTCCCACTTAAAAAGATGAGAGAGGCCTGTAATTTTCATCATAGGTACACGTCAACTATGACAGACAAATTGAGATTTCTTTTCTCCAGAAAATCACATTGTAGGATTTTTAATGAATTTATTTGCAAATTATGGTGGAAAATAAGTATTTGGTCACCTACAAACAAGCAAGATTTCTGGCTCTCACAGACCAGTAACTTCTTCTTTAAGAGGCTTCTCTGTCCTCCACTCGTTACCTGTATTAATGGCACCTGTTTGAACTTGTTATCAGTATAAAAGACACCTGTCCACAACCTCAAACAGTCACACTCCAAACTCCACTATGGCCAAGACCAAAGAGCTGTCTAAGGACACCAGAAACTAAATTGTAGACCTGCACCAGGCTGGGAAGACTGAATCTGCAATAGGTAAGCAGCTTGGTTTGAAGAAATCAACTGTGGGAGCAATTATTAGGAAATGGAAGACATACAAGGCCACTGATAATCTCCCTCGATTTGGGGCTCCACGCAAGATCTCACCCCGTGGGGTCAAAATGATCACAAGAACGGTGAGCAAAAATCCCAGAACCACACGGGGGGACCTAGTGAATGACCTGCAGAGAGCTGGGACCAAAGTAACAAAGCCTACCATCAGTAACACACTACGCCGCCAGTGACTCAAATCCTGCAGTGCCAGACGTGTCCCCCTGCTTAAGCCAGTACATGTCCAGGCCCGTCTGAAGTTTGCTAGAGTGCATTTGGATGATGCAGAAGAGGATTGGGAGAATGTCATATGGTCAGATGAAACCAAAATATAACCTTTTGGTAAAAACTCAACTCGTCGTGTTTGGAGGACAAAGAATGCTGAGTTGCATCCAAAGAACACCATACCTACTGTGAAGCATGGGGGTGGAAACATCATGCTTTGGGGCTGTTTTTCTGCAAAGGGACCAGGACGACTGATCCGTGTAAAGGAAAGAATGAATGGGGCCATGTATCGTGAGATTTTGAGTGAAAACCTCCTTCCATCAGCAAGGGCATTGAAGATTAAACGTGGCTGGGTCTTTCAGCATGACAATGATCCCAAACACACCGCCCGGGCAACAAAGGAGTGGCTTCGTAAGAAGCATTTCAAGGTCCTGGAGTGGCCTAGCCAGTCTCCAGATCTCAACCCCATAGAAAATATTTGGATGGAGTTGAAAGTCCGTGTTGCCCAGCAACAGCCCCAAAACATCACATTGAGAAACTTTTGTTATTGACCAAATACTTATTTTCCACCATAATTTGCAAATAAATTCATTAAAAATCCTACAATGTGATTTTCTGGAGAAAAAAATTCTCATTTTGTCTGTCATAGTTGACGTGTACCTATGATGTAAATTACAGGCCTCTCTCATCTTTTTAAGTGGGAGAACTTGCACAATTGGTGGCTGACTAAATACTTTTTTCCCCCACTGTATTTGTGTGTACAACGATATAAATCCAAAAGCTAGCGACACTAAAGAGAGTAAAAGGGCATAACAAGATTCACATTTATATTGATAATATGTCAGTCATAGGTTCCATCAGTTACAGCCATGCTGTGACAAGGGGTCAGTCATAGGTTCCAGAGAGAGAGGGGGGGAGAGAGAGAGAGAGAGAGAGAGAGAGAGAGAGAGAGAGAGAGAGAGAGAGAGAGAGAGAGAGAGAGAGAGAGAGAGAGAGAGAGAGAGAGAGAGAGAGAGAGAGAGAGAGAGAGAGAGAGAGAGAGAGAGAGAGAGAGAGGGGAGAGAGAGAGAGGGAGAGAGAGAGAGAGAGAGAGAGAGAGAGAGAGAGAGAGAGAGAGAGAGAGAGAGGGGAGAGAGAGAGAGAGAGAGAGAGAGAGAGAGAGAGAGAGAGAGAGAGAAAGAGAGAAAGAGAGAATGAAGAGGGGGGGGGGGGGGGGGGGGGTTGAGTTTTAAATAACCTTTATTGGGTCTGGGTACCCACAACAGGAGGATCCAGGTGTACCAGATGCATATTGGTGGCTATGGCTCCATGTATTATCCTCCATTGGAGGTCAGCTGTCCTCTTATCAATAGGCAGTTTATATAAAGACCGCCAACAGCCTTTTGGGGAGGCACCTGGACCAAACACACCTGCCCACCTCGTCGAATTTGACCCCTTCCATGGAAGAAGCACGGGACACTTTTACACAGATTTTGTACATGGCCTTCTTTCCCACCGCCTTGAACTCCCCCAGCTCCAGGGTATCGAAGGAAAGCAGCATCCCCACTTCCTC
>CM062487.1:54014152-54071652 GCA_031479575.1 Coregonus ussuriensis
CAGACAAATTGACATCTTAGCTTGTCCCAAAATAAAATGTAACAGTTGACATTTTCTTTTCTGTTGCTTACTATATTGAAACCCCAAAATAAAAACAGTGTTATTGAAAATCTCCCCTACAGCTTTAAACAAAGACTCCAGCATTTCCAAGAGAGGTTTTATCCTCTCACACTCCATAAAACAGTGAAAAATGGTTTCTCTTATATTACAAAAAGGACATCCATCTCCAACATCTGAGTTAATAACAGATACTGTACAAAAGCATTAACTGCAATGATGCCATGCAAAACCCTCCATTGCATATCACCAGTACCCTATTGTGCAGTGCTCTCCATGCTGGCTTTACCTTGTCATCAATGCCCAATTTTACCCTCCATGGAGTGTCTTTTCTATTTGTCAATTTATCTTTATTCAACACCTTGACACACCCCCTATATAAGTCTTTCCCATTCACCTCATCCAAACCCACCTCTTCCAACCCTCTCAAATCCAGTAATAACGCCTTTCTTTCTGACTCTGGGATATTGGGTGTAATCCCTAGTCTTGGAAATGAGACGTTTTCATCTTTTACCTTCTTCTTGTGACTATTCAGCATACCCCGCTGTTCTGCTGACAGAGCCTTCCTGCAGCTTTCCAGCAGTTGTCCGACAATCCTTTCCGACCTCACCCCCAAATGTTCAGCCATCCGTCTTCCATCCATTAAGGCGGGCCCAGCCATGGCCATTAACTGTTTTAAGGTGATGATTTTGCCCTTCACCAGAATCTTGGAGAAATGTGGAACAGCTGCAGTTGTACAATCCTGTCTTGCTCCGTACACCAGAGGTTCCTCCATCAGCCAATGCACCGACTCCGCTAAAGTTCGTCTGGACACCTTCATTATGCTCCACACCCTAAGAAGGCCTCTGTAAAACGGAGGTACTCCCTCCCTAGAAATCCGGCTACTATCAACCAAAAATAAAGCCTTCTAATACAAGACCTGCCACCCCTCTCCAAACCACATTTTCCGGTCCATAAAGCAACCTTTGAATAAACTGAAACCGGAAAGCAGCAGCCCTACAAGATGTACAAGACCTTGTCGCCCCCTCCTCTTTTGACAAATACAAAACACTTTGTGGAACCCAATGATATTTATCCCAAAATAAATCTACAATAATCGCCTGTATCTTAGCCAGAAGGCCAGATGGTGTCTCTAAACATGACAACCGATGCCACAGTGCAGAGGCAATCACATTGTTAACTATAATAGTGTGCCCCCTATACGACATACGAGATAACAACCAATGCCATCTCCTCATCCTCCCTTCCACCATTTCAACAACCCCAATCCATTTTTTTTCCATTGTCCCCTCATCTCCTAGGTACACTCCAAGATACTTAAAACCTTCCTTACACCATTCCAGCTCCCCTGGCAAAGCCATGATCCCTCCAGACCATTCTCCAATCTGTAAAGCACAACTTTCTTCCCAATTTAACTTTGCAGAGGTAAACCCCTTCAATGCGACTTCTAATGCTATTTAGTAGTGGCTCTATAGCGATGGCATATAACATTCCCGACAAAGAACACCCCTGCCTAATACCTCTACACACTTTAAAAGGAGCACTCAAACCACCGTTAACTTTCAATACACTTTCAATGTCCCCATATATCACCTTTATCATGGCAATAAAACCAGAGCTGAAACCAAACGCCTCAAATTGGGCCATAAGTATTGATATTCAACTCGGTCAAATGCCTTTTCCTGATCAATTGAAATTAGACAAGCATCCAATCCAATAGCCCTAGAGACGTCCAAAAAAACCTTATCCAAAATGTTATCCCCTATATGCCTGCCGGGAACATAGTAGGACTGGTCCGTATGTATGATTTGCCCCATCACCTCCCTCAGCCTGTTGGACAAAGACTTTGACAGGATCTTATAATCAGTGCACAATAAAGCCACCGGCCTCCAGTTCTTCACCTCCCTAGGGTCACCCTTTTTGGGCAGTAGGGTGAGGACGGCCCTTCTGCAGCTTATTGGTAGTAACCCTCCGGTCAAACTATCATTAACTACTGCTAGCCAATCCTCTCCCAACATAGCCCAAAAATACTTTAAAAAGTCAACGGGAAGCCCATCAATGCCTGGTGCCCTTCCATTTTCCATGCCTTTTAATACAGTGTATAGCTCCTGCAAAGACAATGGTTGCTCTAGCTCAACCTGAGCTTCTGCAGCCACCTGTGGGAGCCCATCAAGGAACTGCTGTGTCACTGTTTTATCCTCTTTGTACTCACACTTGTAGAGCTCAGCATAGAACTCTACTGCCCTCTTTCTAATTTCACTAGGGCTAGTGAGCGCCTGTCCAACAGCTGATTTGAGACAATGAATAATTCTTCTTTGTCCATTATTTTTCTCTAAACCAAAGGAAAATTTGGATGAGACATCCATTTCAGAGATTCCCTGAAACTTACTTCTCACCAATGCCCCCATGTGCTCTGATACCCAGCAGGTCTGCCAATGCAGCTGTTTTCCTCTTGAGGGCCTGAGTATGGCCTCGATCTCCTGTGGTCTCAACCAACGTCAGGAGTTCCACTATTTCAGACTCTAGGGCTTTCATTGATCTGGTGATGTCTTTGGTGACATTCCTCGTGTATTGATGACAGAATTGTTGAATCTGGATAATCCCTATATCCCACCACTGTTGAAGGGATACAAAACTGGCCTTTTGAGACCTCCACCTCTCCCAGAAAAAACTAAAACATTTCCTGAAGTGAGCATCACTCAATAAAGTTATATTAAAATGCCAGTATGCGCTTTTGGGTTTTACAGCGTTAATGAACACCACCTCTGTTATTAAACAATGATCAGAAAATCCCACTGGGGTTATCACACTTGACTTTACAGACCTGAGATTGATGCTCAAAACAATAAAACCTATCTAACCTGGCCATAGAGATGGTGTTCTCTCTCACATGCACCCAGATGTACGGTCTCGTTCCTCCATGTTGACTCTGCCAAATATTACAAAATGAATGTGTTACAATGAGACGTTTTTAAAAAAAGTCCTTGAGGCTATATGAGGTTCTTTGTGATTTCTATCTAAATCACTGACTGTGCAGTTAAAATCCCCAGCAATAAATAAATAATCTTTAGTATTACATTTCTCAATGGTATTTGATAATGTCTCTAAAAAACATACCCTCTCAACTGCCACCACTGGGGCATATACATTTATCAGACACATAGTGATGTTTTCATACCTCGCTCTAACTTTTAATAACCTCCCCTCAACTACCTCTTCAACCTCATATGACAAAGGTAAAAACCCTTTTGAGAACAAGATGGCCACACCCCCACTTTTTGAATTTTTATGACTACACACCACTGCCCCCCCCCCCACTCCTGTTGCCACATAACATTTTCCAAATTACTATGCGTTTCTTGTAGAAAACCTATGTCACTTCCCTTTCCCCTAATTAACTCATCCACTATGGCTCTTTTTTTAACGTCTCTCGCCCCATTTACGTTTAAAGAAGAAATCTTAAAACTGCTCATGGATGAAAAAAAAATACAGAGGAAGACACAGAAACCACATCTCTTTACAGAGTTAAGGCTGCGACTGAACTCGTTCATTTCCTTTAGAATTTACATCTGTCACGATCGCCTATGAAGTACGACCAAAGCGCAGCGTTGCGAGTGAACATGATGATTTTAATGTTGAAACACACGACAAAACACGATCCGTGACGTCCTCAGTTACACCGACTGAACATAGAACAAAAACCCTCAACCACAAGGTGAACACAGACAGTTTAAATATGGCTCCCAATCAGAGATAACGAGCCGACAGCTGACACTCGTTACCTCCGATTGGGAGTCACTGACCAAACATAGAACGAGAACACCTAGACACTAAACACAGTACAAAACACACGGAAATCTACACACCCTGACTCAACATAAAAAGTCCCAGAGCCAGAGTGTGACAACATCACTTATCACTCTTGTGACCACTTTCTTGAGTCTAGCAATTTCAGGGCTTGTCAAATCTCCCCCTGTTATTTTTGACATCACAAACTTTGCTGATTCAATAAACAATTCACTTTCAGGAAAAAAATATGTTACGTTATAATCCTGCATATATTTCTTCCCTTTTGTCAACTTCAGAAATTGACGTACCTTCTCAATCCCATACCCCCCTTCCACCCCATTTATTTCACTATTTTGTTGTGACACGTCAGATGACTCACTCTTGCATATACATTTATCAGACACATAGTGATGTTTTCATACCTCGCTCTAACTTTTAATAACCTCCCCTCAACTACCTCTTCAACCTCATATGACAAAGGTAAAAACCCTTTTGAGAACAAGATGGCCACACCCCCACTTTTTGAATTTTTATGACTACACACCACTGCCCCCCCCCCCACTCCTGTTGCCACATAACATTTTCCAAATTACTATGCGTTTCTTGTAGAAAACCTATGTCACTTCCCTTTCCCCTAATTAACTCATCCACTATGGCTCTTTTTTTAACGTCTCTCGCCCCATTTACGTTTAAAGAAGAAATCTTAAAACTGCTCATGGATGAAAAAAAAATACAGAGGAAGACACAGAAACCACATCTCTTTACAGAGTTAAGGCTGCGATTGAACTCGTTCATTTCCTTTAGAATTGACATCACTTATCACTCTTGTGACCACTTTCTTGAGTCTAGCAATTTCAGGGCTTGTCAAATCTCCCCCTGTTATTTTTGACATCACAAACTTTGCTGATTCAATAAACAATTCACTTTCAGGAAAAAAATATGTTACGTTATAATCCTGCATATATTTCTTCCCTTTTGTCAACTTCAGAAATTGACCTACCTTCTCAATCCCATACCCCCCTTCCACCCCATTTATTTCACTATTTTGTTGTGACACGTCAGATGACTCACTCTCGCTATCCTCCCCAGAAGAAAACTCCACCATCTCTACAACCTGTTTATCCTCAACTGATTGATCAATCTCTACCTTCCTCTTAGAATTAGACCCTCTACCTCCCCTTAAATTCTTCCTCTTACTCCTTGGTAGTTTGAAAACAGCTGCTTCCTTTTCCATTATTTCAATCTCCTCTTGACCTCCAATTTCATTTTCCAGCACCACCTCAGCGACCGCAGTCGCAATCTCACCGACTATTTCCCCTCCCTCTTTGTTCTGCAGTCGCTTCATCTCTAACAAATGGTGGCACGTTAGAAAGTATAACTTTCTTCACCGGATTCATAAGAGGAAATACCGGCGTCTGCCGCAACACAACACCACTCTCAACAATCGTATTCACCTTTTCAATGGAATCTAAGAATATCACTACAGCGCTATTCATCCTTGAGGCTGATTTGATGCTATCATACCCAATGATAGCGCCCACTGCTAAGCTACATTCTTCCACTGAACACCCGGCCGCAGCAGGAATCTTTACTCCATGCCGCCGACTAAGTTTTTCAAACTCCAAACCTCCGTGAGTGGCCATTGCAACCAGCCCCACCCGCTGGTTGTGCCCTTGAGAAAAACAACCTCAACGATCCCACCACCCCTATATGTGCTTAGTGATAGTTAGACAAGATAACCTTAAAACAACTCAACTAAACTAATCAATATATATATATATATATATATATATATATATATATATATATATATATATATATATATATATATATATATACACTGCTCAAAAAAATAAAGGGAACACTTAAACCACACAATGTAACTCCAAGTCAATCACACTTCTGTGAAATCAAACTGTCCACTTAGGAAGCAACAATGATTGACAATAAATTTCACATGCTGTTGTGCAAATGGAATAGACAACAGGTGGAAATTATAGGCAATTAGCAAGACACCCAAAATAAAGGACTGGTTTTGCAGGTGGTGACCACAGACCACTTCTCAGTTCCTATGCTTCCTGGCTGATGTTTTGGTCACTTTTGAATGCTGGCGGTGCTTTCACACTAGTGGTAGCATGAGATGGAGTCTACAACCCACACAAGTGGCTCAGGTAGTGCAGCTCATCCAGGATGGCACATCAATGCGAGCTGTGGCAAGAAGGTTTGCTGTGTCTGTCAGCGTAGTGTCCAGAGCATGGAGGCGCTACCAGGAGACAGGACAGTACATCAGGAGACGTAGAGGAGGCCGTAGGAGGGCAACAACCCAGCAGCAGGACCGCTACCTCCGCCTTTGTGCAAGGAGGAGCAGGAGGAGCACTGCCAGAGCCCTGCAAAATGACCTCCAGCAGGCCACAAATGTGCATGTGTCTGCTCAAACGGTCAGAAACAGACTCCTTGAGGGTGGTATGAGGGCCCGACGTCCACAGGTGGGGGTTGTGCTTACAGCCCAACACCGTGCAGGACGTTTGGCATTTGCCAGAGAACACCAAGATTGGCAAATTCGGCACTGGCGCCCTGTGCTCTTCACAGATGAAAGCAGGTTCACACTGAGCACGTGACAGACGAGACAGAGTCTGGAGACGCCGTGGAGAACGTTCTGCTGCCTGCAACATCCTCCAGCATGACCGGTTTGGCGGTGGGTCAGTCATGGTGTGGGGTGGCATTTCTTTGGGGGGCCGCACAGCCCTCCATGTGCTCGCCAGAGGTAGCCTGACTGCCATTAGGTACCGAGATGAGATCCTCAGACCCCTTGTGAGACCATATGCTGGTGCGGTTGGCCCTGGGTTCCTCCTAATGCAAGACAATGCTAGACCTCATGTGACACCAAAACCCAATAGAGTGAAGAATTCACAAAATGGGACAAACACCAAACTGCGACTCTGCATGCAGAATTCTGCAAAAATATCTTCTGTGTACAACTACAATTAGGCCGATACCCGCTAATTATCAAAATCCAGAAAAGAGCTGTTAAATTCTATAACCACTTAAAAGGAAGCAATTCCCAAACCTTCCATAACAAAGCCATCACCTACAGAGAGATGAACTTGGAGAAGAGCCCCCTAAGCAAGCTGGTCCTGGGGCTCTGTTCACAAACACAAACAGACCCCACAGAGCCCCAGGACAACATCACAATTAGACCTAACCAAATCATGAGAAAACAAAGAGAGAATTACTTGACACATTGGAAAGTAATCTGAGCAAACTAGAATGCTATTTGGCCCTAAACAGAGAGTGCACAGTGGCAGAATACCTGACCACTGTGACTGACCCAAACTTAAGGAAAGCTTTGACTATGTACAGACTCAGTGAGCATAGCCTTGCTATTGAGAAAGGCCGCATTAGGCAGACCTGGCTCTCAAGAGAAGACAGGCTATGTGCACACTGCCCACAAAATGAGGTGGAAACTGAGCTGCACTTCCTAACCCCCTGCCAAATATATGACCATATTAGAGACACATACAGTGGGGAGAACAAGTATTTGATACACTGCCGATTTTGCAGGTTTTCCTACTTACAAAGCATGTAGAGGTCTGTAATTTTTATCATAAGTACACTTCAACTGTGATAAAATGCAATAAAATGCAAATTAATTACTTAAAAATTATACAATGTGATTTTCTGGATTTTTGTTTTAGATTCCGTCTCTCACAGTTGAAGTGTACCTATGATAAAAATTACAGACCTCTACATGCTTTGTAAGTAGGAAAACCTGCAAAATCGGCAGTGTATCAAATACTTGTTCTCCCCACTGTATTTCCCTCAGATTACACAGATCCACAAAGAATTCGAAAACAAAACCAATTTTGATAAACTCCCTTATCTATTGGGTGAAATACCACAGTTTACCATCACAGCAGCAATATTTGTGACCTGTTGCCACAAGAAAAGGGCAACCAGTGAAGAACAAACACCATTGTCAATACAACCCATATTTATGTTTATTTATTTTCCCATTTGTACTTTAACTATTTGCACATTGTTACAACACTGTATATAGACATAATAAGACATTTGAAATGTCTTTATTCTTTTGGAACTTCTGAGTGTAATGTTTACTGTTAATATTTATTGTTTATTTCACTTTTGTTTACTATCTACTTCACTTGCTTTGGCAATGTTAACATACGTTTCCCATACCAATAAAGCCTTAAATTGAATTGAAATTGAATTGAGGGAGAGAGAGGGAGGGAGAGAGTGAGAGAGAGGGAGAGAGAGGGAGAGATGGTCTCAGAGTCTAAGCCAACCCAACAGTGTGGGGACTGGCGTGGGTGGTGCGTGTGTATGTGCGTGCGTGTTTGTGTGTGCGTGTGTGCGAGTGTGTGTGATGCTGGTGAGAGAGAGAATCATGTCTTTATTGGTTGGTCAGTCCTTTGTTAGGGCTAGATCTGATAACATTGGTCTGATGTGATAAGGATCAGTCTGGATCAGTCTGGATATGTTAAAGAGGAGGTCAACCAAAAGCATGACATGACTGCAGCTCTATTCCCTTTGTTTGGTTTCTCCACCCCCACACACACACCTGCCCTGCCATCAGATACAGTGTCAACCTGTCAATCAATCAATATGCCCCATGTCAGCCCCTCCCCTGTTGTCTTCATACATCACAGAGACCCTGGACATGATCATTACTCTACCAGCCTCTCACCTGTATCATCTATAGAGACCCTGGACATGATCATTACTCTACCAGCCTCTCACCTATAGAGATATTCTGGACAACACATAGGTTGGATCAGAATCGCCGTTATAATAATTGGCCAGTACGAAGAATTAAGTAAAATCACAATTAAGTAAAACTAAATCCATGGTTAATTTAGGAAATGGACGATTTTAGCCACCAGAGGACAATGACACAACGAGATGCAACAATTCAAGTTTTTTTTCTGTCAATGACGTTTGGATTCTGGTGTGATGTGATTGGTGTGAAGCCAAATCCAAACTGGCTTCCCTGACATGTTATTTGGGTGCGCCAGGACCATTCACAGCTGAGCTCACTCAGTTTAGCGCAACATTGATTAGCTATATATTTTTTTAATATTAAGGGAGACCAATTGCTCGCTGGCTTCCCTTGCATTCAATGCTATGGGCGGCAACATACTATTTTTGACCAGACAGCATTAGACAGATGGGCTACACATACTGAGACAGAGGGGCACTGTTTTGTTCGTTTGGATGCTTTCTTCAGTGAGATACAGTGCCTTGCAAAAGTATTCATCACCTTTGGCATTTTTCCTATTTTGTTGCATTACAACATGTAATTTAAATGGATTTTTATTTGGATTTCATGTAATGGACATACACAAAATAGTCCAAATTGGTGAAGTGAAATTTTAAAAATAACTTGTTTAAAAAAATACAAAATATTAATAACGGAAAAGTGGTGTGTGAGTATGTAGAAGGCCCTAAATAAGATCTGGTGCAACCAATTACCTTCAGAAGTCACATAATTAGTTAAATAAAGTCCACCTGTGTGCAATCTTAGTGTCACATGATCTGTCACATGATCTCAGTATATATACACCTGTTCTGAAAGGCCCCAGAGTCTGCAACACCACAAAGCAAGGGGCACCACCAAGCAAGCGGCACCATGAAGACCAAGGAGCTCTCCAAACAGGTCAGGGACAAAGTTGTGGAGAAGTACAGATCAGGGTTGTGTTATAAAAAAATATCAGAAACATTGAACATCCCACGGGGCACCATTAAATCCATTTAACACAACAAACCTGCCAAGAGAGGGCCGCCCACCAAAACTCACGGACCAGGCAAGGAGGGCATTAATCAGAGAGGCAACAAAGAGACCAAAGATAATCCTGAAGGAGCTCAAGCTCCACGGCGGAGATTGGCGTATCTGTCCATAGGACCACTTTAAGCCGTACACTCCACAGAGCTGGGCTTTACGGAAGAGTGGCCAGAAAAAAGCCATTGCTTAAAGAAAAAAATTACCAACACATTTGGTGTTCTTCAAAAGGCATCCTGGAGACTCCCCAAACATATAGAAGAAGGTACTCTGGTCAGATGAGACTAAAATTGAGCTTTTTGGCCATCAAGGAAAACGCTATGTCTGGCGCAAACCCAACACCTTTCATCACCCCGAGAACACCATCCCCACAGTGAAGCATGGTTGTGGCAGCATCATGCTGTGGGGATGTTTTTCATCGGCAGGGACTGGGAAACTGGTCAGAATTGAAGGAATGATGGATGGCGCTAAATACAGGGAAATTCTTGAGGGAAACCTGTTTCAGTCTTCCAGAGATTTGAGACTGGGACGGAGGTTCACCTTCCAGCAGGACAATGACCCTAAGCATACTGCTAAAGCAACACTTGAGTGGTTTAAGGGGAAACATTTAAATGTCTTGGAATGGCCTAGTCAAAGCCCAGACCTCAATCCAATTGAGAATCTTAGCTATGACTTAAAGATTGCTGTACACCAGCAGAACCCATCCAACTTGAAGGAGCTGGAGCAGTTTTGCCTTGAAGAATGGGCAAAAATCCCAGTGGCTAGATGTGCCAAGCTTATAGAGACATACCCCAAGAGACTTGCAGATGTAATTGCTGCAAAAGGTGGCTCTACAAAGTATTGACTTTAGGGGGGTGAATAGTTATGCATGCTCAAGTTTTCAGTTTTTTTGTCTTATTTCTTGTTTGTTTCACAACAAAAAATATTTTGCATCTTCAAAGTGATAGGCATGTTGTGTAAATCAAATGATACAAACCCCCCCAAAAATCCATTTTTAATTCCACGTTGTAAGGCAACAAAATAGGAAAAATGCCAAGGGGTGGGGGGATACTTTCAGCATCTTGCGAATTGAATGACATTCATGAAACACAGAGAGACAAATATACATTATTTGTTATGTTTTTATCTATTTTTCTTAGTAAATATTTTGGGGAAGCCTGGCTTCCCTTGGCATCCACGTATACAAGCCACTGCCCTACCTTCTCCCTCTTCCTCTTGCCTTATCCATTTTTGCAGTAAGGCTGTATTCAGTTGGCTGTAATTTTGGATAGAGCAAACATTTCCATATATTTTTGTTAGCTGTGTTATGTGACATAACGCCACCTTTCCTATTCATAATATCATTAACAAAGATAAATATTTTTTTATTTTTTATTATTCTTTAAAAATATATATATATATATTGTTTAATCAATTAGTGTATTTGAGTTTAAACATAATATTTGTTGTAATATTTGTTCTATCTTTTCTGAAGGATGAAACTGGAATTGCAACCAGCTTTGTATGGCTTGTTTTAGAAAGGGTGATATTTTGGGGAAAAAAGGTTCCATTTTCAATTAACTGAAAGTGATTTGGATAAAGGGAAAAATGCCATTCTTACTAATCTACTGGATAACTAGTTCAGGTTTAATTATAACTTTTGTATGACTGATGCTTTCAGTGAGAGGTTTAATGCTTTAATATTTTATATTTTTCTGCCAACCCAAACTCATATTCATTATATAAATAAGCATGTTTAATTTGGTCTGGCTTGCCGTGAAATATATTTTGCTCATATAATTTTAAAAACAAATCGTTCGGTGTAGGCAGGGCCATAAGTAAATACGTAAACTGAAACAAGACTAAAACATTATTCAGTTGTAATCCAGAGGTTATCTAGATCCTCTATGAGGCTGTGCGGGGATCCAGATTGCGGATTTAAGAGAAAACTTGAGTCGTCAGCGTACAATGACACCTTTTGTTTTTAAGCCCTGGATTTCTAGCCCCTTGATATTATTGTTGGATCTGATTTTTAATAGCTATCATTTCGATGGCCATAATAAATAGATATGCCAATAGTGGACAACCTTGTTTTACTCCTCTTGACAGTTCAATACTTTCTGAGAAGTAGCCATTATTTACTATTTTACACCTGGGGATAGGATTCATAACGTTAATCCTTAAGAGTCTACTGACACACCCGCGTGTCAGTCTAAGTAACATAATAAAAACAATGTCCATCAAAATCCGTTAGTTTAAGCTAGAGATATCCGTTTTTTTGCATGGGCTGCATCTCAATCCACCGCATCCGCCGATGTCAGACTTCGGTGGAAGGTGGCCGAGCTACAGCGGTGTTTGTTAGACCACGGGACATCCCAAAAATCGGTCCCCTCACGAAAAACGTCTGTAGCATACGAATCGTTTGGCCTACAAACTATTATGACCACTCTATGGAATGGGGAGATGTTTTTGCTCCAGTAGTCCAGGCGTTTATATATCAATTGTAGTCGTATTTTATCAAAGGCCTTTTCAAAGTCAGCTATGAACACCAGGCCTGGTTTTCCCAGATGTGTCATAGTGTTCTATTGTTTCCAGTACTTGTCTTATATTATCTCCAACGTATCGTCCATGTAAAAAATAAAAATGTCTGATTAGGATGAATAATATCCGACAATATCTTTTTAATTCCATGCACTTTTCTAGAAGTGGAAAGGGCCTCCACTTTTTTTTAGGCGGACCGGATCTTAATTTTTACCACCAACCATTTCTTTCTCTTCACCATCATTGTAAAGTCGGGAATATATTTTTATTTGTGATACTGCCTGGCCATGGAAAGCATTGTGTGTGTCATTTAATTCTGTTAGCTCCTAAATGATGTCTCCACTCAGCCCTGGATTTATCAACCACTGTTAGGAGACACTCTTCATTCAACAGTCAATTTATCAATAGCACAAGCTTGTCATCATGGCTGCTGTAAGTGGAATGAATGGAATGGGATCTAACCCAAATTATCCCCTTCTCCTGCCTGCCTGCACAGACATAATAAATATGCCCAGGATTAATATGCATCACACTTAGTGTGTCCAGAGGACAACATAATCTAGTGTAGTTTCAGACTATGCACACACTGACAGTGACCAAAAATGCACACACTAGTGACCATAGGAAAACCAAGCAGTGGTGTGTGTGCATGTGTGTCTGTGTGTGTGTGTGTGTGTGTGTGTGTGTGTGTGTGTGTGTGTGTGAGAGAGAGAGTTGTTTAATGCAGTGATATGCAGTATTAACAGTATTAACATTATTAACAGCATAAACATTATTAACATGATTAACAGTATGATAGTTATTAACAGTATGATAGTTATTTCCACCGAGCAAACAAACACAGGACACGGAGGGACACAGATAAAAGGGACTGGAGTTATGTGGGGCAGCTGCTACTACAGTACTGTGCAAAGTGTGTGTGTGTGTGTGTGTGTGTGTGTGTGTGTGTGTGTGTGTGTGTGTGTGTGTGTGTATGTCACTAAACGACTTGGCCAGTGGGATCTGCTCAGCATTGTAGCATGGTTAGACACTCAGAGAGGTGGAATGAACGAATGGACGAACACTGTCAGGCTCATGTCCATTCTCCACTCTCCCAACTCTCCTCACAGATCAAATGCTGCTTTGATAACACAGCCAACCACACTACTGCCAAGCCTGATCCCAGAGGTGGCTGAAGACACACACACACACACACACACACACACACACACACACACACACACACACACACACACACACACACACACACACACACACACACACACACACACACACACACACACACACACACACACACACACACACACACACACACACACACACACACACACACACACACACACACACACACACACACACACACACACACATTCAGAGATGCATGCAGAGGCAGAGGGACTTTAGTATACTCTGTTCTGGGCATACCAGCAGCTGAAGCCTATGGCAGGAGGACTGCTAGTCAGATACATCCCCTTTATAATCAAACAATGAAGAGTTGTAGCATTACGAGGTAGTGTTAATATTGTTAATAGCCGTTTTATAGCTCTGCTACCAGACCCATACGACGAGTTAGGACCGGTGTAGGGCCTGTTTATTCATCAATAACTAGGGTACGGGCAAGGGGCTCGGGTATCACTGAATTGATCATTAACATTTTTAAACTGAGCCATTTGCTCGTGCTCTGCTGCGCAGTACACACCATGGTGTCAGAAGTGCTTCAACCTCGTCAAATATGTATTACCAGGACATTGTCGAGTCCACAAGGAGAGACTATTTTACCTAAAATAGGTTCTCAGTAGCTAGGTTCTCAGTAGCTAGGTTCAGTAGCTAGGTTCTCAGTAGCTAGGTTCAGTAGCTAGGTTCAGTAGCTAGGTTCAGTAGCTAGGTTCTCAGTAGCTAGGTTCTCAGTAGCTAGGTTCAGTAGCTAGGTTCTCAGTAGTTAGGTTCTCAGTAGTTAGGTTCTCAGTAGCTAGGTTCAGTAGCTAGGTTCTCAGTAGTTAGGTTCTCAGTAGCTAGGTTCAGTAGCTAGGTTCTCAGTAGTTAGGTTCTCAGTAGCTAGGTTCTCAGTAGCTAGGTTCTCAGTAGTTAGGTTCTCAGTAGCTAGGTTCAGTAGCTAGGTTCAGTAGCTAGGTTCAGTAGCTAGGTTCTTAGTAGCCTTGTTCAGTAGCTAGGTTCTCAGTAGCTAGGTTCAGTAGCTAGGTTCTCAGTAGCTAGGTTCTCAGTAGCTAGGTTCAGTAGCTAGGTTCTCAGTAGCTAGGTTCTCAGTAGCTAGGTTCTCAGTAGTTAGGTTCTCAGTAGCTAGGTTCAGTAGCTAGGTCTCAGTAGCTAGGTTCTCAGTAGCTAGGTTCTCAGTAGCTAGGTTCAGTAGCTAGGTCTCAGTAGCTAGGTTCTCAGTAGCTAGGTTCTCAGTAGTTAGGTTCTCAGTAGCTAGGTTCAGTAGCTAGGTCTCAGTAGCTAGGTTCTCAGTAGCTAGGTTCAGTAGCTAGGTTCAGTAGCTAGGTTCAGTAGCTAGGTTCAGTAGCTAGGTTCTCAGTAGCTAGGTTCAGTAGCTAGGTCTCAGTAGCTAGGTTCTCAGTAGCTAGGTTCAGTAGCTAGGTTCAGTAGCTAGGTTCAGTAGCTAGGTTCAGTAGCTAGGTTCAGTAGTAAGGTTCTCAGTAGTTAGGTTCTCAGTAGCTAGGTTCAGTAGCTAGGTTCTCAGTAGCTAGGTTCAGTAGCTAGGTTCAGTAGCTAGGTTCAGTAGCTAGGTTCTCAGTAGCTAGGTTCTCAGTAGCTAGGTTCAGTAGCTAGGTTCTCAGTAGTTAGGTTCTCAGTAGTTAGGTTCTCAGTAGCTAGGTTCAGTAGCTAGGTTCTCAGTAGTTAGGTTCTCAGTAGCTAGGTTCAGTAGCTAGGTTCTCAGTAGTTAGGTTCACAGTAGCTAGGTTCTCAGTAGCTAGGTTCTCAGTAGTTAGGTTCTCAGTAGCTAGGTTCAGTAGCTAGGTTCAGTAGCTAGGTTCAGTAGCTAGGTTCAGTAGCTAGGTTCTTAGTAGCCTTGTTCAGTAGCTAGGTTCTCAGTAGCTAGGTTCACTAGCTAGGTTCTCAGTAGCTAGGTTCTCAGTAGCTAGGTTCAGTAGCTAGGTTCTCAGTAGCTAGGTTCTCAGTAGCTAGGTTCTCAGTAGTTAGGTTCTCAGTAGCTAGGTTCAGTAGCTAGGTCTCAGTAGCTAGGTTCTCAGTAGCTAGGTTCTCAGTAGCTAGGTTCAGTAGCTAGGTCTCAGTAGCTAGGTTCTCAGTAGCTAGGTTCTCAGTAGTTAGGTTCTCAGTAGCTAGGTTCAGTAGCTAGGTCTCAGTAGCTAGGTTCTCAGTAGCTAGGTTCAGTAGCTAGGTTCAGTAGCTAGGTTCAGTAGCTAGGTTCAGTAGCTAGGTTCTCAGTAGCTAGGTTCAGTAGCTAGGTCTCAGTAGCTAGGTTCTCAGTAGCTAGGTTCAGTAGCTAGGTTCAGTAGCTAGGTTCAGTAGCTAGGTTCAGTAGCTAGGTTCAGTAGCTAGGTTCAGTAGTAAGGTTCTCAGTAGTTAGGTTCTCAGTAGCTAGGTTCAGTAGCTAGGTTCTCAGTAGCTAGGTTCAGTAGCTAGGTTCAGTAGCTAGGTTCAGTAGCTAGGTTCTCAGTAGCTAGGTTCTCAGTAGCTAGGTTCAGTAGCTAGGTTCTCAGTAGTTAGGTTCTCAGTAGTTAGGTTCTCAGTAGCTAGGTTCAGTAGCTAGGTTCTCAGTAGTTAGGTTCTCAGTAGCTAGGTTCTCAGTAGCTAGGTTCTCAGTAGTTAGGTTCTCAGTAGCTAGGTTCAGTAGCTAGGTTCAGTAGCTAGGTTCAGTAGCTAGGTTCTTAGTAGCCTTGTTCAGTAGCTAGGTTCTCAGTAGCTAGGTTCAGTAGCTAGGTTCTCAGTAGCTAGGTTCTCAGTAGCTAGGTTCAGATGCTAGGTTCTCAGTAGCTAGGTTCTCAGTAGCTAGGTTCTCAGTAGTTAGGTTCTCAGTAGCTAGGTTCAGTAGCTAGGTCTCAGTAGCTAGGTTCTCAGTAGCTAGGTTCTCAGTAGCTAGGTTCAGTAGCTAGGTCTCAGTAGCTAGGTTCTCAGTAGCTAGGTTCTCAGTAGTTAGGTTCTCAGTAGCTAGGTTCAGTAGCTAGGTCTCAGTAGCTAGGTTCTCAGTAGCTAGGTTCAGTAGCTAGGTTCAGTAGCTAGGTTCAGTAGCTAGGTTCAGTAGCTAGGTTCTCAGTAGCTAGGTTCAGTAGCTAGGTCTCAGTAGCTAGGTTCTCAGTAGCTAGGTTCAGTAGCTAGGTTCAGTAGCTAGGTTCAATAGCTAGGTTCAGTAGCTAGGTTCAGTAGCTAGGTTCAGTAGTAAGGTTCTCAGTAGTTAGGTTCTCAGTAGCTAGGTTCAGTAGCTAGGTTCTCAGTAGCTAGGTTCAGTAGCTAGGTTCAGTAGCTAGGTTCAGTAGCTAGGTTCTCAGTAGCTAGGTTCTCAGTAGCTATGTTCAGTAGCTAGGTTCTCAGTAGTTAGGTTCTCAGTAGTTAGGTTCTCAGTAGCTAGGTTCAGTAGCTAGGTTCTCAGTAGTTAGGTTCTCAGTAGCTAGGTTCAGTAGCTAGGTTCTCAGTAGTTAGGTTCTCAGTAGCTAGGTTCTCAGTAGCTAGGTTCTCAGTAGTTAGGTTCTCAGTAGCTAGGTTCAGTAGCTAGGTTCAGTAGCTAGGTTCAGTAGCTAGGTTCTTAGTAGCCTTGTTCAGTAGCTAGGTTCTCAGTAGCTAGGTTCAGTAGCTAGGTTCTCAGTAGCTAGGTTCTCAGTAGCTAGGTTCAGTAGCTAGGTCTCAGTAGCTAGGTTCTCAGTAGCTAGGTTCTCAGTAGCTAGGTTCAGTAGCTAGGTCTCAGTAGCTAGGTTCTCAGTAGCTAGGTTCTCAGTAGTTAGGTTCTCAGTAGCTAGGTTCAGTAGCTAGGTCTCAGTAGCTAGGTTCTCAGTAGCTAGGTTCAGTAGCTAGGTTCAGTAGCTAGGTTCAGTAGCTAGGTTCAGTAGCTAGGTTCAGTAGCTAGGTTCTCAGTAGCTAGGTTCAGTAGCTAGGTCTCAGTAGCTAGGTTCTCAGTAGCTAGGTTCAGTAGCTAGGTTCAGTAGCTAGGTTCAGTAGCTAGGTTCAGTAGCTAGGTTCAGTAGCTAGGTTCAGTAGTAAGGTTCTCAGTAGTTAGGTTCTCAGTAGCTAGGTTCAGTAGCTAGGTTCTCAGTAGCTAGGTTCAGTAGCTAGGTTCAGTAGCTAGTTTCTCAGTAGCTAGGTTCAGTAGCTAGTTTCTCAGTAAGTAGGTTATCAGTAGCTAGGTTCTCAGTAGCTAGGTACTCAGTAGCTAGGTTCTCAGTAGCTAGGTTCTCAGTAGCTAGGATGTCAGTAGCTAGGTTCTCAGTAGCTAGGTTCAGTAGCTAGGTTCTCAGAAGCTGGGTTCTCTGTATGTAGGTTCTCAAGAACTATGTTCTCAGTAGCTAGGTTCAGTAGCTAGGTTCTCAGTAGCTAGGTTCAGTAGCTAGGTTCAGTAGCTAGGTTCTCAGTAGCTAGGTTCAGTAGCTAGGTTCAGTAGCTAGGTTCTCAGTAGCTAGGTTCTCAGTAGCTAGGTTCAGTAGCTAGGTTCAGTAGCTAGGTTCTCAGTAGCTATGTTCAGTAGCTAGGTTCTCAGTAGCTAGGTTCAGTAGCTAGGTTCAGTAGCTAGGTTCAGTAGTTAGGTTCTCAGTAGCTAGGTTCAGTAGCTAGGTTCTCAGTAGTTAGGTTCTCAGTAGCTAGGTTCAGTAGCTAGGTTCAGTAGCTAGGTTCAGTAGCTATGTTCTCAGTAGTTAGGTTCTCAGTAGCTAGGTTCTCAGTAGCTAGGTTCTCAGTAGCTAGGTTCTCAGTAGCTAGGTTCAGTAGCTAGGTTCAGTAGCTAGTTGAGGTAAAGCTGGCTCCTCCCCATCGAAGACTCAGTTTGTGACCCAAAATGGCAACCTATTCCCTATATTGTAGACTACCATCCACTACCTGACTCCTGCAGCTCCTGGCCTGACTCGCAGCTAGATGAGCTGCCACTGGACAGACAGACAGACAGACAGACAGACAGACAGACAGACAGACAGACAGACAGACAGACAGACAGACAGACAGACACACAGACAGACACACAGACAGACACACAGACAGACAGAGGGGGGGAGGGGGGAGGGGGGGGAGGGAGGGAGGCAGGGAGGGAGGGAGGGAGAAAGAGGGAGATAGAGTATATAGGGAGGGAGATAGAGGGAGATAGAGTATATAGGGAGGGAGATAGGGGGAGATACAGTATATAGGGAGGGAGATAAAGGGAGATAGATGGAGATAGAGTATATAGGGAGGGAGATAGAGGGAGATAGAGTATATAGGGAGGGAGATAGAGGGAGATAGAGGGAGATAGAGTATATAGGGAGGGAGATAGAGGGGGATAGTGTATATAGGGAGGGAGATAGAGGGAGATAGATGGAGATAGAGTATATAGGGAGGGAGATAGAGGGGGATAGAGTATATAGGGAGGGAGATAGAGGGGGATAGAGTATATAGGGAGGGAGATAGAGGGAGATAGCGTATATAGGGAGGGAGATATAAGGAGATAGAGGGAGATAGAATATATAGGGAGGGAGATAGAGGGGGATAGAGTATATAGGGAGGGAGATAGAGGGAGATAGAGGGAGATAGAGGGAGATAGAGTATATAGGGAGGGAGATAGAGGGAGATAGAGTATATAGGGAGGGAGATATAAGGAGATAGAGGGAGATAGAATATATAGGGAGGGAGATAGAGGGGGATAGAGTATATAGGGAGGGAGATAGAGGGAGATAGAGGGAGATAGAGTATATAGGGAGGGAGAGAAAGGGCGGATAAGAGAGGAGGTGAAAGAGAGATTATGGGGACAACAACCCAGTTTTATAAAAAAATGCTGAATTGTGTTTCATAACTAAACTCTCACTGCCCATTTCACAGGAAAAACATTTTTCCCACCGTGATTGGTGCATGGTGGCCTCGCTCCCTAAAAGAGGATTGCGCTAAGCAGGCCTGGAGATGAGAAAGTTATGGTAGTGATCCTAAAACCCAGGATCAAAGATCCTAAAGCTCATATGGAGGACTGTCCTGTTATAGAGAGAGCACAGCCCTCTGTTTGGCTGTAGGCTTAGCCTCCTCATCCTCACAGAAATGATTAGGAAGAAAATCAATGGACTGATTTCTCCACTCTTCTCGTCTCCTACCCTCTCCCCTCTCCTCTCCTCCCCTCTTCTCTCTCCTCCACTCTCCTTTCTCCTCCCCTCTCCTCTCTCCTCCCCTCTCTCCTCCCCTCTCTCCTCCTCTTTCCTCCCCTCTCCTCTCCTCCCCTCTCTCCTCCCCTCTCTCCTCCTCTCTCCTCCACTCTCCTTTCTCCTCCCCTCTCCTCTCTCCTCCCCTCTCCTCTCCTCTCTCCTACCCTCTCTCCTCCTCTTTCCTCCCCTCTCCTCCCCTCTCCTCTCCTCCCCTCTCTCCTACCCTCTCTCCTCCTCTTTCCTCCCCTCTCCTCCCCTCCCCTCTCTTGGTCCTGAGGCTACTTGTGTGTCAAGCGGTTTCTCGCCTCAGAAATCAAGAGGAGATTTGACCCTCTAAGCCGGTGGTGAGGCACTGGGCTCAACATGGCTCCTATTCATTAGGCTATTGTTGAGGTTAAGGCCCCTGAAATGAATGTTCTAGTTCAGGGGGAAATGGATTGGTGGGAAGAATTGGATGCTGCACAAAGGTGAGGTCAGGAAAACCAAACTGAGTCTGAAGTGGCACCCTATTCCCTACATAGTGCACTACTTTGACCAAGAACCATGGGGGATAGGGTGCCCCTCGCTCTCTCTCTCTCTCTCTCTCTCTCTCTCTCTCGCTCTTCCTCTCTCTCTTCCTCTCCCTCTCCCTCTCTCTCTCTCTCTCGCTCTTCCTCTCTCTCTCTCTCTCCCTCTCCCTCTCTCTCTCTCTCTCTCTCTCTCTCTCTCTCTCTCTCTCTCTCTCTCTCTCTCTCTCTCTCTCTCTCTCTCTCTCTCTCTCTCTCTCTCTCTCTCTCTGTGCTACCAGGCAGGTTGCGCTTTAATTTGTCACAGAAATGGATTAGGATTCTACAGACAGGGTAGATTAATCCTGGGTTTGGCGGATGAGGAGGAAACTAAGGTTGTGTCTGAAATGGCACCCTATTCCCCATATAGTGCACTACTCTGGACCAGGACCCATAGGGCTCTGGTAAAAAGTAGTGTGCTATATAGAAGGGTGCCATAACTAAGTCTCCTCTCCACATACCTTTCTCTCCTTCTCTGTCCAGCTCCATTCTTTCTCAACCGACTCCAATGACTACATTATTTCATGGTACATGACCCCTTCTAGTCCTGTATTTACTGTGCTTTGGCGTTACCAGACCATTCTTTAATCGTCTATCAATGGTTCAGCAGTAGTGTGATGTCTATCAATGTCATTAAAGTCATTAAAGAGACAACTGAATATTTATTTGGCCTCCAGGCGAGAAGGGTATCATTATTTTCCAATGTATTTAATTATACACCACAGCGGCCATGATGATTTCCTCTCCCTCTTCCCCTCTCTCTCTCTCTCTCTCTCTCTCTCTCTTTCTCTCTCTCCCTCTTCCTCTTCCTCTCTCTCTCTCTCTCTCTCTCTCTCTCTCTCTCTCGCTCTCTCTCTCGCTCTCTCTCTCGCTCTCTCTCTCTCTCTCTCTCTCTCTCTCTCTCTCAATTCAATTTCAATTTCAATTCAATTTCAATTTCAATTTCAATTTAAGGGCTTTATTGGCATGGGAAACGTATGTTAACATTGCCAAAGCAAGTGAAGTAGATAGTAAACAAAAGTGAAATAAACAATAAATATTAACAGTAAACATTACACTCAGAAGTTTCAAAAGAATAAATACATTTCAAATGTCATATTATGTATATATACAGTGTTGTAACAATGTGCAAATAGTGAAAGTACTCTCTCTCTCTCTCTCTCTCTCTCTCTCTCTCTCTCATTAAAATACTCACTTTGTCCTCCACTACTTATTCTATTGAGGACCATGTCAGAATCACAAAAGAAAATGGCAACAAATCAAATGAGTTATTAAGACCTCCTCTGGCTAACTGTAGTGCCTCTTCCAGCACGGTGCAGATGGTCCTCCTGGCAACGTTAAGCCCCACTCCAGTAAGGTGCTGTCTGGGCCTTTGTGTGGCCCGGCACCCCTCTGCCTCTGGGCCTCTCCGGGCTGTAGGGGCATCATGATACCCTGGCTAAATCCCACATGGCACTCTGTTCCCTTTGTAGTGTACTTCTTTTGGCCACGGCCCATAGAGCTCTGGTCAAAAGTAGTGCACTATGTAGGGAATAGGGTGCCATTTGGGACTTATCCCTTCACTGTTCTGCTCTGTCACACCACACAGGAGGGCAGCAGGATGCATGCCATGTCCACCTGACACTCTGTACCCTGGGGTAGAGGGTACCGTAGCACACACAGGCCCTGCCTGGCATCTCCAGGGACAACTGAAACACCAGATCTTAGTTTTTCCTCCTTCAGGGCAGAGAGCAGCTGGGGAATAGACATCTGCTATGTTCCTTAATTGTACACTCTGGTCCCCCTGTGTACGCGAGCATGTGTGTGTGTGTGTGTGTTTGTTAGTTTGTGTGTTAGTCTGTGGGTGTGTGTGTGTGTGTGTGTGTGTGTGTCGTGTGTACCAGGCCACCTCCTCAGTGTTGGGGACTAGGCCCCTCCTCAGTGTTGGGGACTAGGCCCCTTCTCAGTGTTGGGGACTAGGCCCCTCCTCAGTGTTGGGGACTAGGCCACCTCCTCAGTGTTGGGGACTAGGCCCTCCTCAGTGTTGGGGACTAGGCCCCTCCTCAGTGTTGGGGACTAGGCCCCTCCTCAGTGTTGGGGACTAGGCCCCTCCTCAGTGTTGGGGACTAGGCCCCTCCTCAGTGTTGGGGACTAGGCCACCTCCTCAGTGTTGGGGACTAGGCCCCTCCTCAGTGTTGGGGACTAGGCCCCTCCTCAGTGTTGGGGACTAGGCCCCTCCTCAGTGTTGGGGACTAGGCCCCTCCTCAGTGTTGGGGACTAGGCCCCTCCTCAGTGTTGGGGACTAGGCCCCTTCTCAGTGTTGGGGACTAGGCCCTCCTCAGTGTTGGGGACTAGGCCCCTCCTCAGTGTTGGGGACTAGGCCCCTCCTCAGTGTTGGGGACTAGGCCCCTTCTCAGTGTTGGGGACTAGGCCCCTCCTCAGTGTTGGGGACTAGGCCCCTCCTCAGTGTTGGGGACTAGGCCCCTCCTCAGTGTTGGGGACTAGGCCCCTCCTCAGTGTTGGGGACTAGGCCCCTTCTCAGTGTTGGGGACTAGGCCCTCCTCAGTGTTGGGGACTAGGCCCCTCCTCAGTGTTGGGGACTAGGCCCTCCTCAGTGTTGGGGACTAGGCCCCTCCTCAGTGTTGGGGACTAGGCCCCTCCTCAGTGTTGGGGACTAGGCCACCTCCTCAGTGTTGGGGACTAGGCCCCTTCTCAGTGTTGGGGACTAGGCCACCTCCTCAGTGTTGGGGACTAGGCCCCTCCTCAGTGTTGGGGACTAGGCCCCTTCTCAGTGTTGGGGACTAGGCCCTTCCTCAGTGTTGGGGACTAGGCCCCTCCTCAGTGTTGGGGACTAGGCCACCTCCTCAGTGTTGGGGACTAGGCCCCTCCTCAGTGTTGGGGACTAGGCCACCTCCTCAGTGTTGGGGACTAGGCCCCTTCTCAGTGTTGGGGACTAGGCCACCTCCTCAGTGTTGGGGACTAGGCCCCTCCTCAGTGTTGGGGACTAGGCCCCTTCTCAGTGTTGGGGACTAGGCCCCTCCTCAGTGTTGGGGACTAGGCCCCTCCTCAGTGTTGGGGACTAGGCCCCTCCTCAGTGTTGGGGACTAGGCCCCTTCTCAGTGTTGGGGACTAGGCCACCTCCTCAGTGTTGGGGACTAGGCCCCTCCTCAGTGTTGGGGACTAGGCCCCTTCTCAGTGTTGGGGACTAGGCCCCTCCTCAGTGTTGGGGACTAGGCCCCTCCTCAGTGTTGGGGACTAGGCCCCTCCTCAGTGTTGGGGACTAGGCCCCTCCTCAGTGTTGGGGACTAGGCCCCTCCTCAGTGTTGGGGACTAGGCCCCTCCTCAGTGTTGGGGACTAGGCCCCTCCTCAGTGTTTGGGACTAGGCCCCTCCTCAGTGTTGGGGACTAGGCCCCTCCTCAGTGTTGGGGACTAGGCCCCTCCTCAGTGTTGGGTACTAGGCCCCTCCTCAGTGTTGGGGACTAGGCCCCTCCTCAGTGTTGGGGACTAGGCCCCTCCTCAGTGTTGGGGACTAGGCCCCTCCTCAGTGTTGGGGACTAGGCCCCTCCTCAGTGTTGGGGACTAGGCCCCTTCTCAGTGTTGGGGACTAGGCCCCTTCTCAGTGTTGGGGACTAGGCCACCTCCTCAGTGTTGGGGACTAGGCCCCTTCTCAGTGTTGGGGACTAGGCCACCTCCTCAGTGTTGGGGACTAGGCCACCTCCTCAGTGTTGGGGACTAGGCCCCTTCTCAGTGTTGGGGACTAGGCCACCTCCTCAGTGTTGGGGACTAGGCCACCTCCTCAGTGTTGGGGACTAGGCCCCTTCTCAGTGTTGGGGACTAGGCCCCTCCTCAGTGTTGGGGACTAGGCCCCTCCTCAGTGTTGGGGACTAGGCCCCTCCTCAGTGTTGGGGACTAGGCCCCTCCTCAGTGTTGGGGACTAGGCCCCTCCTCAGTGTTGGGGACTAGGCCCCTCCTCAGTGTTGGGGACTAGGCCCCTCCTCAGTGTTGGGGACTAGGCCACCTCCTCAGTGTTGGGGACTAGGCCCCTCCTCAGTGTTGGGGACTAGGGCCCTCCTCAGTGTTGGGGACTAGGCCCCTCCTCAGTGTTGGGGACTAGGCCCCTCCTCAGTGTTGGGGACTAGGCCACCTCCTCAGTGTTGGGGACTAGGCCCCTCCTCAGTGTTGGGGACTAGGCCCCTCCTCAGTGTTGGGGACTAGGCCCCTCCTCAGTGTTGGGGGAGGGGCCTAGTCCCCAACACTGATGGATGGATGGGGACTGTGTAAAGGAAACAATGGTTCAAATGAACTGATTGGCAGAACAAGGTAATAACTTCATTAGTCTGACACAATCTGCAAAGAGCAGGCTGCAGGACATTTACTATAAGAAATACTTCACAGCATAAAGGCTAAACTATTCAGGTCGAGTTCTTAAATGGAGAGCTCAGTTGGGAGCATACTAAAACATTTTCAATAGTAAAACATATAAATGTATTTCCGAAAGACCATTCGGCAATCGCTTCGTAAGGAGAACATAAAACAGAATATAAAATGGAATGTTTATTCTAAAAATACACGATTTGACGTAGCCCTTTACTCTTCTACTCATTTACAGGTTGGAAATGGCAGCTTTGGAAAGTAACAAGCCCCTGAATTGGAACACAGTGTCAGTACAGTAACATGTTATACATTAAGTCAGAGCTCTGGTTCTGTACAGTAACATGTTATACATTAAGTCAGAGCTCTGGTTCTGTACAGTAACATGTTATCCATTAAGTCAGAGCTCTGGTTCTGTACAGTAACATGTTATACATTAAGTCAGAGCTCTGGTTCTGTACAGTAACATGTTATCCATTAAGTCAGAGCTCTGGTTCTGTACAGTAACATGTTATACATTAAGTCAGAGCTCTGGTTCTGTACAGTAACATGTTATCCATTAAGTCAGAGCTCTGGTTCTGTACAGTAACATGTTATACATTAAGTCAGAGCTCTGGTTCTGTGCTTCACAGCTCTGTGTGGGTTTTGACTGACAGACGTTATTTGCATTTACATTTACGTCATTTAGCAGACGCTCTTATCCAGAGCGACTTACAAATTGGGGCATTCACCTTATGATAGCCAGTGGGACAACCACTTTATAATATATAAAAACAAGTTTTTTGATAGCCAGTTGGACAACCACTTTACAATATATCAAAAAATATATATATAGATATATATTTTTTTTATGAACTTGAGCACCGCGAGCAACAAGAAGCTGCCACCATCCCTCCCGGTAATTAGGCATCTTTTGCTAATTTTTTTTTGTCTGAGTGAGGGGAAATGCTGTAAATTAAGAGGACTCTACGTATTTTGAAAGATGAGACGTTGAGGATTATAATAAATACCGCTTTGATGTCATACCAGCAAACCAAAACACCAGTGAGTCTACATGTGCGGTTCACATTTCCAAATCATAAAATTAATGTCATATACAGTGCAGGGACGTAGTGCTGCCATAGCGCGGGAGAGTACATGTTGGTCTATTCCTGTCTTCTCTCTCTCTCTGGCAGTGGTGCCAGAGATGAAGAACTGTAGGTGTGAGATGAAGAACTGTAGGTGTGAGATGAAGAACTGTAGGTGTGTGATGAAGAACTGTAGGTGTGAGATGAAGAACTGTAGGTGTGTGCAGAGGCCCGTCGGTCGGAGGATTGACCACTTTGAGCGCGCCAAATCCGACATAAAAAGAACTGCCGCAGACAGAAAACTCCAGGGGTTGCTGAAACTGCTGTCCTCAAAACAGTTTGACTTGGGGCTCATGCACCACGCACTTGAACTGAAATAAGCTCCCTCACCTAAAAATAACTACACCACTGGTCACATACAGTGTCAACGTTTATGATCAATATGTTTGATGTACAGTTACAAGATGACTAATTTTGCTGGACCCCAGGAAAAGTAGCTGATGCCTTGGGGGATCCATAATAAACCCCAGGAAGAGTAGCTGTTGCCTTGGGGGTTCCATAATAAACCCCAGGAAGAGTAGCTGATGCCTTGGGGATCCATAATAAACCCCAGGAAAAGTAGCTGATGCCTTGGGGATCCATAATAAACCCCAGGAAGAGTAGCTGATGCCTTGGGGGATCCATAATAAACCCCAGGAAGAGTAGCTGATGCCTTGGGGGATCCATAATAAACCCCAGGAAGAGTAGCTGATGCCTTGGGGGATCCATAATAAATACAAATACAATACAAACCCTGGGTTGTTCTGAACAGTCAAACCCTGCGTTGTTCTGAACAGTCAAACCCTGGGTTGTTCTGAACAGTCACACCCTTGGGTTGTTCTGAACAGTCAAACCCTGGGTTGTTCTGAACAGTCAAACCCTTGGGTTGTTCTGAACAGTCAAACCCTGGGTTGTTCTGAACAGTCAAACCCTGGGTTGTTCTGAACAGTCAAACCCTGGGTTGTTCTGAACAGAATGAGCCTTTGTTTGTTTATTGTGAAGACAATTCGCCGGGCAATGACGATCTGTTTCTCTGAATTGCACACTGTAAAACCGTATTTTATAACTTAGCTAGTCATGTTGGCAATAGAACACGTTTTCAAATCACTCCAACCTGACCCAGATTGAGATTTATAACGGACAGTTTTTGGATTGCATAAAACAACAACAGTGATGGCGGGGGATGCAGGGATGTGTTCCAAAGGAAACGACTACAACTGTGCTTGAGGCACTACGAGAGCTCAGACAATCTCCTCATAGTTGAAGACTCTTCTCTGAGTCATAAAAGTGCATAGAAATTGTTTAGGAACAGTGTACCCTGTGGAGAGGTGTGAGGCCACTTGGAGACACCAGTTAGTCCTCTCACTCAAACCCTTGGCATTTTTTTGCCTTATGTTGCACCAGGAATATTCCTATCATGTTACTGAATGTATCCAGAGTATTTTCTGATTTCGTTATCAATAAATGCGGCAAAAAGTAAAGTAAATGTTTAAAAAATGCACACAAAAACAACAGTGTAATGTTTGGATTCAGTGTTGTGTCAGGTGACCTGTTGTGTCCTCGCCTTGGGTCTAATCATTTTCTGATAATCTCCAGCTGTTCCCTTTGAATTGCTACCATGCTTATATGCATTTTGATATTTCTTCTGTAAGAAACGTTTCAATGTAGCCCGATCCATCCAGGCCAATTCCCAGGAGTGTAAAGGGTTAAAGAGATACCATGAATGTAGGCCTAACCATAAAGACACAAGTATCAAAACATAATAATAATATGCCATTTAGCAGACGCTCTTATCCAAAGCGACTTACAGTCATGCGTGCATACATCTTTACGTATGGGGTGGTCCCGGGGATCGAACCCACTACCCTGGCGTTACAAGCGCCGTGCTCTACCAATTGAGCTACAGAGGAAACTGAATATATCTTGACCAAGGAAGCTAATGCAACATCACTATCCCATAAGACATGTGGAGGTTAATGCAACATCACTATCCCATAAGGCATGTGGAGGTTCTTCTAATCTCCTATTCTCCTAATCTCAATTATGCCTGAATAGGAGATTATTGTGGAATCAAAGGCTCTCAGTTTCCTGTCTACACAGGGTCTGGTTGTAAAGCAAACATAATGACCCTGGCTAGAACCAGGGATCCTTACAAAGAGGTGGACACATGTAGCTATCATCCTCTGTGTGTGTGGAGGGGGGAGAGGGGGGAGAGGGGGGGGGAGAGGGGGGAGAGGGGGGGGGAGAGGGGGGAGAGAGGGGGGGTTGTGTCTGCTTCTGTGTGTGTGTGTGTGTGTGTGTGTGTGTGTGTGTGTGTGTGTGTGTGTGTGTGTGTGTGTGTGTGTTCGCATGTGCGTCCATGAGTGATAATAATGTTGCATTACTTTGCTGCTGTGTATCAACTGAGCAGCAAGGTTCTACACATGATACATCACATGATACATCACATGATACATCACACGATACATCACATGATACATCACATGATACTTCACATGATAAATCCACAAGACATCACATGATCAATCACATTATCAATCACACGATAAATCACATGATAAATCAACAAGACATCACACGATAAATCACACGATAAATCACACGATAAATCCACAAGACATTACACGATAAATCCACAAGACATCACATGATAAATCACATGATAAATCACACGATAAATCCACAAGACATCACAAATATGACAAAATACGAGAAACAAATCCAATGCCCCAAAATAGAAAAAAAACACTGGTGTTGTATAGATGCCAAATTTGCTTAAATTACCTGAGACTTTTTCCACAATCTCATCATTTTCCAATACAGGCCTGTAATGTGGTCTGAGTAGGAGGGAGGAATCTGTAATGAATTGTTTGCATATCCTGAGGGTGCTGAGCTGGAAGACGAGATTGGAATTACACTAGACACATCTTGGCCGGTTCCTAAATGGTACACCATTCCCTCCATAATGGAGTACACTACTTTCAACCAGAGCCCTGTGAGCTCTATGGGCCGTGTTCCTATGGGGCCCTGGTAAAAAACAATAATAATATGAAAAATGTATGCACGCACTAACTGTAAGTCGCTCTGGATAAGAGCGTCTGCTAAAATGACTAAAATGTCAAAGTAAAAAGTAGCGCACTACACAGGGAACAGAGTGCCATTTGGGATGCTACCCTTGACTGTGGTGCGGGCTGCCTGGCATTAAACACTATGAATGGGTGCAATCACCCAGCGTTATGAGTTCACAGCATTATGAGTTCACAACATTATGAGTTCACGGCATTATGAGTTCACGGCATTATGAGTTCACAGCATTATGAGTTCACAACATTATGAGGCATTATGAGTTCACAGCGTTATGAGTTCACAGCATTATGAGTTCACAGCGTTATGAGTTCACAGCATTATGAGTTCACAACATTATGAGTTCACGGCGTTATGAGTTCACAGCATTATGAGTTCACGGCGTTATGAGTTCACAGCATTATGAGTTCACAACATTATGAGGCATTATGAGTTCACAGCGTTATGAGTTCACAGCATTATGAGTTCACAGCGTTATGAGTTCACAGCATTATGAGTTCACGGCATTATGAGTTCACGGCATTATGAGTTCACGGCATTATGAGTTCACGGCATTATGAGTTCACGGCATTATGAGTTCACGGCATTATGAGTTCACGGCATTTTGAGTTCACGGCATTATGAGTTCACGGCATTATGAGTTCACGGCATTATGAGTTCACAACATTATGAGTTCACGGCATTATGAGTTCACGGCATTTTGAGTTCACGGCATTATGAGTTCACGGCATTATGAGTTCACGGCATTATGAGTTCACGGCATTATGAGTTCACAGCATTATGAGTTCACAACATTATGAGGCATTATGAGTTCACAGCGTTATGAGTTCACAGCATTATGAGTTCACAGCGTTATGAGTTCACAGCATTATGAGTTCACAACATTATGAGTTCACGGCATTATGAGTTCACGGCATTATGAGTTCACAGCATTATGAGTTCACAACATTATGAGGCATTATGAGTTCACAGCGTTATGAGTTCACAGCATTATGAGTTCACAGCGTTATGAGTTCACAGCATTATGAGTTCACAACATTATGAGTTCACGGCGTTATGAGTTCACAGCATTATGAGTTCACGGCGTTATGAGTTCACAGCATTATGAGTTCACAACATTATGAGGCATTATGAGTTCACAGCGTTATGAGTTCACAGCATTATGAGTTCACAGCGTTATGAGTTCACAGCATTATGAGTTCACGGCATTATGAGTTCACGGCATTATGAGTTCACGGCATTATGAGTTCACGGCATTATGAGTTCACGGCATTATGAGTTCACGGCATTATGAGTTCACGGCATTTTGAGTTCACGGCATTATGAGTTCACGGCATTATGAGTTCACGGCATTATGAGTTCACAACATTATGAGTTCACGGCATTATGAGTTCACGGCATTTTGAGTTCACGGCATTATGAGTTCACGGCATTATGAGTTCACGGCATTATGAGTTCACGGCATTATGAGTTCACAGCATTATGAGTTCACTGCATTATGAGTTCACGGCATAATGAGTTCACGGCATTGTGAGTTCACAGCATTATGAGTTCACAGCGTTATGAGTTCACAGCATTATTATTTCACAGCATTATGAGTTCACAACATTATGAGATCACAGCATTATGAGTTCACTGCATTATGAGTTCACGGCATAATGAGTTCACGGCATTGTGAGTTCACAGCATTATGAGTTCACAGCGTTATGAGTTCACAGCATTATTATTTCACAGCATTATGAGTTCACAACATTATGAGATCACAGCATTATGAGTTCACGGCATTATGAGTTCACGGCATTTTGAGTTCACGGCATTATGAGTTCACGGCATTATGAGTTCACGGCATTATGAGTTCACGGCATTATGAGTTCACAGCATTATGAGTTCACAACATTATGAGGCATTATGAGTTCACAGCGTTATGAGTTCACAGCATTATGAGTTCACAGCGTTATGAGTTCACAGCATTATGAGTTCACAACATTATGAGTTCACGGCATTATGAGTTCACGGCATTATGAGTTCACAGCATTATGAGTTCACAACATTATGAGGCATTATGAGTTCACAGCGTTATGAGTTCACAGCATTATGAGTTCACAGCGTTATGAGTTCACAGCATTATGAGTTCACAACATTATGAGTTCACGGCGTTATGAGTTCACAGCATTATGAGTTCACGGCGTTATGAGTTCACAGCATTATGAGTTCACAACATTATGAGGCATTATGAGTTCACAGCGTTATGAGTTCACAGCATTATGAGTTCACAGCGTTATGAGTTCACAGCATTATGAGTTCACGGCATTATGAGTTCACGGCATTATGAGTTCACGGCATTATGAGTTCACGGCATTATGAGTTCACGGCATTATGAGTTCACGGCATTATGAGTTCACGGCATTTTGAGTTCACGGCATTATGAGTTCACGGCATTATGAGTTCACGGCATTATGAGTTCACAACATTATGAGTTCACGGCATTATGAGTTCACGGCATTTTGAGTTCACGGCATTATGAGTTCACGGCATTATGAGTTCACGGCATTATGAGTTCACGGCATTATGAGTTCACAGCATTATGAGTTCACTGCATTATGAGTTCACGGCATAATGAGTTCACGGCATTGTGAGTTCACAGCATTATGAGTTCACAGCGTTATGAGTTCACAGCATTATTATTTCACAGCATTATGAGTTCACAACATTATGAGATCACAGCATTATGAGTTCACAGCATTATGAGTTCACAGCCGATACAGAGAGCCATTACTTAGGCTGTGAAAATCTCATCAGACACAGTCAAATGGAAAAGGATATGCATGTGTAATTCCACCAAGCTGTTTCCAGCTACATGTGCCTGGTTTAGCAAGTGATCCCAGTGGTTGATATCCTGAGAAGTCAGATAGAACTCCGCCTGCAACCGCCTGCTTAGCGTTTCTCTATGGCCCTTTACACACTCAGGATTTTACAACAGATGTGCAAACGCATTCGACACAATGGTTGAGATAAAACATCGATTTTATGTGGGATACAATGGAGAGTTTGTCTCCACTTTACACAACCACTGCACTAACATCTTTACACAACCACTGCACTAACATCTTTACACAACCATTGTACGGTGTCTCCACTAGACTTGAGTAATTATTACCATTATGCTAAATGTGACATCAGTTGTACAACTAGAGTGTACACAGTGGCCAGTAGTGACCATGACTACAGTTGACTGGATGAAGTCTCCACCCTAACGGCAGCAGCAGCTAAATGAACCCCATTGTTAATCATCTGCTACGTGAATTAGCATGTCACGCACACACACGCACACACACACGCACGCGAAAACTAAACAACTCTCTCTCACACACACACACGCACACACACACGCGCACGCACGCACGCACACACACACACACACTCACACACGCAAAGACTAAACAACTCTCTCTCTCACACACACACACACACACACGTACGCATGCATACACATGGACAAAGAGACATACACACACATATAGCCCCCTACCGTCCACCCCCTGCCATCCACCCACTCCTCCACTCAGACACGGACAGATGGGTGAGGGGGGGGGGGGATGGACAGATGGGGGAGAGAGGGCTGATTGTCATGGTAATGGCTGCTGACCCTTTAAACAGTGAAGGGTGTTCTTACCGTCTCGTGTCATCAGGTTGCCTTTTTATTTATTTCAACAGACCGACCCACATGTGGTGTGTCTGCATGATCTGCTTGTTACTCTGTCCCCGTTCTCTCTCTCTCTCTCTCTCTCTCTCTCTCTCTCTCTCTCTCTCTCTCTCTCTCTCTCTCTCTCTCTCTCTCTCTCTCTCTCTCTCTGTTTCTCTCGCTCTCGCTCTCTCTCTCTCGCTCTCTTTCTCGCTCTCTCTCTCTCTCTCTCTCTCTCTCTCTCTCTTTCTCTCGCTCTCGCTCTCTCTCTCTCGCTCTCTCTCTCTCTCTCGCTCTCTCTCTCTCTCTCTCTCTCTCTCTCTCTTTCTCTCGCTCTCGCTCTCTCTCTCTCGCTCTCTTTCTCGCTCTCTCTTTCCTCTGACTCTTAATTTACCCCTATCCCCTCTTCAGCACACAATGACTGATTACTTGAGGGTTGGAGTCAATTTAAACAAGAGCAGATGCTTTCTTCAGGGAGAAGCCACTCTAAATTTGATGCTTTCTTCAGGGAGAAGTCATTGTAAATTCACAACTTAGATAAAAAGAACAAAGCAATATCTTCACAGTCTAACTTCAAATGACTGGAACGAACTGCAAAAATCTCTGAAGCTGGAGACACTTATCTCCCTCACTAACTTTAAGCATCAGTTGTCAGAGCAGCTTACCGATCACTGCACCTGTACACAGCCCATCTGTAATTAGCCCACCCAACTACCTCATCCCCATATTGTTATTTATTTTGCTCATTTGCACCCCAGTATCTCTATTTGCACATAATCTTCTGCACATATATCACTCCAGTGTTAATACTAAATTGTAATTATTTTGCACTATGGCCTATTTATTGCCTTACCTCCATAACTTACTACATTTGCACACACTGTATATATATTTTCTATTGTGTTATTGACTGTACGTTTTGTTTATTCCATACGTAACTCTGTGTTGTTGTTGTTTTTATCGCACTGCTTTGCTTTATCTTGGCCAGGTCGCAGTTGGAAATGAGAACTTGTTCTCAACTGGCTTACCTGGTTAAATAAAGGTTAAATAAAATTAAAATAAACTTGACTCCCAGTGGAGCATGGGTAATATCACATTCATTAAAAAAAGGCTACAAGTCAAACGTTTGAACACACCTACTTATTCAAGGGTTTTTTCTTAATTTCTATTATTTTCTACATTTTAGAATAATAGTGAAGACATCAAAACTATGAAATAACACATATGGAATCATGTAGTAACCAAAAAAGTGTTAAACAAATCAAAATATATTTTTATTTTTGAGATTCTTCAAATTGCCACCCTTTGCCTTGATGACAGTTTGAACACTCTTGGCATTCTCTCAACCAGCTTCATGAGGTAGTCACCTGGAATGCATTTCAATTAACAGGTGTGCCTTCTTAAAAGTTAATTTGTGGAATCTATTTCCTTCTTAATGCGTTTGAGCCAATCAGTTGTGTTGTGACAAGGTAGGGGGGGGTATACAGAAGATAGCCCTATTTGGTAAAAGACCAAGTCCATGTTATGGCAAGAACAGCTCAAATAAGCAAAGAGAAACGACAGTCCATCATTACTTTAAGACATGAAGGTCAGTCAACACGGAACATTTCAAGAACTTTGAACGTTTCTTCAAGTGCAGTCGCAAAAACCATCAAGCGCTATGATGAAACTGGCTCTCATGAGGACCGCCACAGGAATGGAAGACCCAGAGTTACTTCTGCTGCAGAGGAGAAGTTCTTTAGAGTTACCAGCCTCAGAAATTATAGCCCAAATAAATGCTTCACAGAGTTCAAGACACAGACACATCTCAACATCAACTGTTCAGAGGGGACTGTGTGAATCATGCCTTCACGGTCGAATTCCTGCAAAGAAATCACTACTAAAGGACACCAATAAGAAGAAGAGACCTGCTTGGGCCAAGAAACACGGGCAATGGACATTAGACCAGTGGAAATGTGTCCTTTGGTCTGGAGTCCAAACACACACCACACACACAAACAGACACACCTGCACGCTGTCACGATCGTTGAGAGACGGGTCGGACCAAGGTGCAGCGTGGGTATGCGAACATGTTTATTACTCAATAAACATACAACAAAACAATAAACAACGTAACGTGAAGTCCTCCGGCTATACACATACAAGCCTACCACAGAACAAGATCCCACAACTAAGGTGGGGAAACAGGCTACTTAAGTATGATCCCCAATCAGAGACAACGAGCGACAGCTGCCTCTGATTGGGAATCACACCCGGCCAAACATAGAAATACAATAAATAGAACATAAACATAGAATTTCTAGCATAGATTCTCACGCCCTGACCAAACCAACTAAAGACGACCGGCCTCTCAAGGCCAAGGCGTGACACACGCACACACACTCACACACACCTGCACATAAACACACACGTCCCCACAGAAGGCCTTTTGCCTTTTGCCAGACCATCACTGTAAATAAGAATTTGTTCTTAATTGACTAGCCTGGTTAGATAAAGGTTAAATAAAGGTTAGAGAAAATAATTAAATAAGTCAATATTTTTCAGCCACTAGGGACACAACACAGCCCAAGACCTTTAACACAGTTCCCTGTTTAGCCGCGGTTACTTTAACACAGTTCCCTGTTTAGCCGCGGTTACTTTAACACAGTTCCCTGTTTAGCCGCGGTTACTTTAACACAGTTCCCTGTTTAGCCGCGGTTACTTTAACACAGTTCCCTGTTTAGCCGCGGTTACTTTAACACAGTTCCCTGTTTAGCCACGGTTACTTTAACACAGTTCCCTGTTTAGCCACGGTTACTTTAACACAGTTCCCTGTTTAGCCGCGGTTACTTTAACACAGTTCCCTGTTTAGCCGCGGTTACTTTAACACAGTTCCCTGTTTAGCCACGGTTACTTTAACACAGTTCCCTGTTTAGCCACGGTTACTTTAACACAGTTCCCTGTTTAGCCACGGTTACTTTAACACAGTTCCCTGTTTAGCCGCGGTTACTTTAACACAGTTCCCTGTTTAGCCGCGGTTACTTTAACACAGTTCCCTGTTTAGCCACGGTTACTTTAACACAGTTCCCTGTTTAGCCACGGTTACTTTAACACAGTTCCCTGTTTAGCCGCGGTTACTTTAACACAGTTCCCTGTTTAGCCGCGGTTACTTTAACACAGTTCCCTGTTTAGCCACGGTTACTTTAACACAGTTCCCTGTTTAGCCACGGTTACTTTAACACAGTTCCCTGTTTAGCCACGGTTACTTTCATATATCAGCCAACACAACATCCACTAGGTGATGGCTAGGGGGAAGATATCAGCCAACACAACATCTACTAGGTGATGGCTAGGGGGAAGATATCAGCCAACACAACATCCACTAGGTGATGGCTAGGGGGAAGATATATGTTTGTTTCAATCCCGTCTTGGCAGCTGCCATGATGTGGATGGATGGCGAGAGAAATAAACAATAACATCTCGTACTTCAGTGTTCTCAACATCTACAACAGATGTGTATCAGGGAAGAAATTTATCTGTCTACGTCCCAAACGGCAGCCTATTCCCTACACAGTGCACTACTTTGACCAGAGCCCTATGGCCTATGGCTAGGGAATAGGGTGCCATTTGAGACACACACTCTCTCTCTCTCTCTCTATATATATATATATATATATATCTTCACTCAGCTGCATGCCCTTTCTCCCTGATGTAATCTGACAGGGCTGATCTAGGATGATGTTAACATTGGAAATGAAATAAGAACACTTTCAACCAACAACACATGATTCTATTACCGAATTCTACACTGTTTAAATAAATACACAGGTGAATTAACCAGGTTGCTTGTCCAGATGTGCATTTCTACAATCACCAGGTTGTGTTGTCTGTGCTGGAGAATTAAAGAATTACAAGTGTAGGGGATAGATGAGAAGGTTGTGGACGGTGGTCTGATTTTGTGTTTCTAAACAGCCGGTCCGGGGATCGGTGTCTGTTTGTGGGATGATGTTTGCAGGTACCTGACAGGGTTATTGGTTATTACACGGTAACGGAATTATGCTTTGACTTATTTTTAATCTGTCAGTCTGCATATTTCAAGACATGGCATATGGGGTTGTAGAGAGATAGCCGATAGACTGGACGATTCTCTTCTCATCACTTATCTTGAAAAAATGTACAGTGCGTTCAGAAAGTATTCAGACCCCTTCACTTTTTCCACATTTTGTTACGTTACAGCCTTATTATAAACATTTTATTTTTATTTTTATAATCCTCATCAATGTACACACAATACTCCATAATGAAAAAGTGAAAACAGATTTTTGGAAATGTTTGCAAATGTATTACAAAAAAACCTGAAATATCACACTTACATAAGTATTCAGACCCTTTGCTATGAGACTCAAAATTGAGCTCAGGTGTATCCTGTTTCCATTGATCATCCTTGAGATGTTTCTACAACTTGATTGGAGTCCACCTGTGGTAAATTAAATTGATTGGATATGATTTGGAAAGGCACACATCTGTCTATATAAGGTCCCACAGTTGACAGTGCAAAAACCAAGCTATGAGGTCGAAGGAATTGTCCGTAGAGCTCCGAGACAGGATTGTGTCGAGGCACAGATCTGGGGAAGGTTACCAAAAAATGTCTGCAACATTGAAGGTCCCCAAGAACAGAGTGGCCTCCATCATTCGTAAATGGAAGAAGTTTGGAACCACCAAGACTCTTCCTTGAGCTGGCCACCCGGCCAAACTGAGCAATCAGGGGAGAAGGGCCTTGGTCAGTGAGGTGACCAAGAACCCGATGGTCATTCTGACAGAGCGCCAGAGTTCTTCTGTGGAGATGGGAGAACCTTCCAGAAGAACAACCATCTCTGCAGCACTCCACCAATCAGGCCTTTATGGTAGAGTGACCAGACGGAAGCCACTCCTCAGTAAAAGGCACATGACAGCCCACTTGGAGTTTGCCAAAAGGCACCAAAATACTCTCAGACCATAAGAAACAATATTCTCTGGTCTGATGGTACCAAGATTGAATGAAACCTGGCACCATCCCTACGGTGAAGCATGGTGGTGGCAGCATCATGCTGTGGGAATGATTTTCAGCAGCGGGGACTGGGAGACTAGTCAGGATCGAGGGAAAGATGAACGGAGCAAAGTACAGAGTGATCCTTGATGAAAACCTGCTCCAGAGCGCTCAGGACCTCAGACTGGGGCGACGGTTCACCTTCCAACAGGACAAAGACCCTAAGCACACAGCCAAGACAATGCAGGAGTGGCTTCGGGGCAAGTCTCTGAATGTCCTTGAGTGGCCCAGCCAGAGCCCGGACTTGAACCCGATTGAACATCTCTGGAGAGACCTGAAAATAGCTGTGCAGCGACGCTCCCCATCCAACCTGACAGAGCTTGAGAGGATCTGCAGAGAAGAATGGGAGAAACTCCCCAAATACAGGTGTGCCAAGCTTGTAGCGTCATACCCAAGAAGACTCGAGGCTGTAATCGATGCCAATGGTGCTTCAACAAAGTACTGAGTAAAGGGTCTGAATACTTATGTAAATGTGATTTTTTTCGTTTAAATGTAAAAATTTCTAAAAGTCTGTTTTCACTTTGTCATTATGGGGTAATGTGTGTAGATTGATGAGGGATTTTTTAAAATCCATTTTAGAATAAGGCTGTAACGTAACAAAATTTGGAAAAAGTGAAGGGGTCTGAATACTTTCCGCCGTCATTAACACAATGGAAAATCAAATGATTTATTATTGAAATATTGAAAGTGCGTGAGCAACGGAGTGAAACCAAATGGTTCAGTTTGAGGCCATGTGGCAGAAAGTGATGCTGGCGCTGGAGATGGGGGTGAGAGCTAGTGGGTCTGGGCAGGGTGATGTAGTTGATGGAGATGGAGGTGAGAGCTAGTGGGTCTGGGCAGGGTGATGTAGTTGATGGAGATGGAGGTGTGAGCTAGTGGGTCTGGGCAGGGTGATGTAGTTGATGGAGATGGAGGTGAGAGCTAGTGGGTCTGGGCAGGGTGATGTAGTTAAAAATGTATACCAAACTAAAACCATTAATTTCAAAGTTGAACAAACCATACAACTCTATGCACAAGGAAAACTTTTAACCATTTCTACTGAAACATTTACAAAAACTGATTTACTGGAAGAACTGTGCAGATGCAAACTTTGGTAATGGAATTACGGTAAAATCGTCCTCAGGTTTTAATGCGACCACGTTTTCCAAAAACTCTTGTTACATATCTGCTCCAAATTAAGATTCAAAGATGTCTGCAGAAAGAATGGGGTGTCAGCTATGATATGACACCTTGAGTTTGAAAAAATCTATTTTGGTTATTGAACTACAGTAAGTGGATTTACACCCGGTAACGGAATTACATCATGGGTCCCTGATCTTTACTACACTCAAATGCATTATGATGGATATGAAAGTCATTCCCCTCATATTTCACAGGTTTGAACATCACAGTTCAGTAGAGTAGAGTATAGGTCAGTAGAGTATAGTTCAGTTCAGTAGAGTATAGTTCAGTAGAGTATAGTATAGTTCAGTATAGTATAGTTCAGTACAGTATAGTTCAGTAGAGTATAGTTCAGTACAGTAGAGTATAGTTCAGTATAGTTCAGTACAGTATAGTTCAGTATAGTTCAGTACAGCAGAGTATAGTCCAGTATAGTTCAGTATAGTAGAGTTCAGTACAGTATAGTTCAGTACAGTATAGTTCAGTAGAGTATAGTTCAGTAGAGTATAGTTCAGTAGAGTATAGTTCAGTAGAGTATAGTTCAGGATAGTATAGTTCAGTACAGTATAGTTCAGTAGAGTATAGTTCAGTAGAGTATAGTTCAGTACAGCAGAGTATAGTTCAGTATAGTTCAGTAAAGTTCAGTACTCCTCTTTTCTTTACTCACTGTACTGTGCTACCCAAACCTGTGAGACATACGTCTATGATAGGTTCAGATTTGGTTCAGTCCGGTCCTGTAGACGTTAACCTCAAGGCCAGGGTGGAATGACCAAATTTCAACATTCCTAGATGTCCGGTGTCGGTCGGTGCTCAGCGGGTGCGGATGCTGGCTACAGTAAATGGAAAGAGAGGGGGCTCATGGGTAGGTGTCAGTAAGAGACGGGAGAGGTGACATTAACTGGAGAGAGAGAGAGGGAGAGGGAGGGAGAGGGAGAGGGAGAGAGAGGGAGAGGGAGGAAGGAGGACAGTAGCAGGAGACCCAACTGTGGTCTGTGACTATTTTGAGTTCCCATTGTAGCCAGTTCAACTGTAGTAATACCATTACTGATTTTTTGGTAAATTCAATTTTTAATCACTTAATAATTCATAAACATTTACATTTTAGTCATTTAGCAGACGCTCTTATCCAGAGCAACTTACAGTTAAGTGAGTGCATACATTATTTGTATTTTTCATACTGGCCCCCCGTGGGAATCGAACCCACAACCCTGGCGTTACAAAACGCCATGCTCTACCAACTGAGCTACATCCCTGCCGGCCATTCCCTCCCCTACCCTATACCCCTATAAACAAAATGTATATTAGTAAAATCCCTATAAGTAATTGGCAGGTCTACCATTACTTGTTAGACCTACATCTGTGTTCATTATCCTCCCTCCTCAAATATCTTAACGATATGTCGGAATTACAAGGCTCAAGGCAACATTTCCTAAACGTACAGAAGATAAACAATTTATCCCAAACTAAATATAAGTGTTGATATTAGTTGGCAGGGGTCTTTACTTAAATATTATTGTGTTTAGATGTATTTCTAATACCTTTTATAACTTTTGGTAGATGTTTTCTAAGACCCCTTTTCCTTCTGTTTGACCAGAAATCAAAGCCATTATTTACTTTTTAAGATGAAAAATGTTTGAAAAATGTTTCTATGCCTTAATTTCCCCAAAATATAGGATGTTAGTTATCCTCCTCCTCCTCTCCTCTCCCTCCTCTCCTCTCCTCTCCTCTCCTCTCCTCTCCTCTCCTCTCCTCTCCTCTCCTCTCCTCTCCTCTCCTCTCCTCTCCTCTCCTCTCCTCTCCTCTCATCCCCCTCTCCTCTCCTCTCCTCTCCTCTCCTCTCCTCTCCTCTCCTCTCCTCTCCTCTCCTCTCCTCTCCTCTCCTCTCCTCTCCTCTCCTCTCCTCTCCTCTCCTCTCCTCTCCTCTCCCCTCATCCCCCCCTCCTCTCCTCTCCCTCCTCTCCTCTCCTCTCCTCTCCTCTCCTCTCCTCTCCTCTCCTCTCCTCTCCTCTCCTCTCCTCTCCTCTCCTCTCCTCTCCTCTCCTCTCCTCTCCTCTCCTCCCCTCTCCTCTCCTGTCCTCTCCTCTCCTCTCCTCCCCTCCCCTCCCCTCTCCTCTCCTCTCCTCTCCTCTCCTCTCCTCTCCTCTCCTCTCCTCTCCTCTCCTCGGCAGCCATTCTCCTGGGTAGTGTATTTAAAGCCATCCAAGTCTTACATCCCAAATCCCACCCTATTCCCTTTATAGTGCACTACTTTGACCATGGCCCATAGAGAATAGGGTGCCCTTTGGAACGTAGCCTTGGCGTTCATCGCTCATTAATTACTGTCTTGACTATAGGCTTTCTGCAGAGAGAAGCCAAGAAGCTATTCAGCCAGCCAAGCCCCTATGCTATCCCCCCTGCTGAAATCAATGACACTATAATCTCTATCACCAGCAGTGGTACATTACCAATGAGCCATCACAAGAGTCTGGACGGCAATCTCTATCTCTCTTTCCCCGTCACTGTCTCTCTAGCTAGCACCTCTCAGACGCAACACACACAAACACTTGGACAGATATCACTAGTGCAATACAAATAAATAGCAAAAACGTTGGAGTCCTTAGCGCTGATTAGTTCAGAATGTTGTCCATGGCTACAACCTGAAATAGCTGGTGATATTTTAAAGACATTTTTCACTGACAAGACACAGACACACACACACACACACACACACACACACACAGACACACACACACACACACACACACACACACACACAGACACACACAGACACACGCACACACGCACACACGCACAGACACACACACACACACACACACACACACACACACACAGACACAGACACAGACACACACACACACACACACACACACACACAGACACAGACACAGACACAGACACAGACACAGACACAGACACAGACACACACACACACACACACACACACACACACAGACACAGACACAGACACACACACACACACACACACACACACACACACACACACAGACACACACACACACACACACACACACACACACACACACACACACACACACACCACTCCATTTAATATTGATCCTATGTTTATACAGCTCCCAGGTTCTGTCTTCCTCCTCTCATTGGCAGTAAATACATCTCTATCCATTACACATACCATCCATGATAATGCATCTCTATCCTTTACACATACCATCCATGATAATGCATCTCTATCCTTTACACATACCATCCATGATAATGCATCTCTATCCTTTACACATACCATCCATGATAATGCATCTCTATCCTTTACACATACCATCCATGATAATGCATCTCTACCTTTACACATACCATCCATGATAATGCATCTCTATCCATTACACATACCATCCACAATAATGCATCTCTACCTTTACACATACCATCTATGATAATGCATCTCTATCCATTACACATACCATCCATGATAATGCATCTCTATCCATTACACATACCATCCATGATAATGCATCTCTATCCATTACACATACCATCCATGATAATGCATCTCTATCCATTACACATACCATCCATGATAATACATCTCTATCCATTACACATACCATCCATGATAATGCATCTCTACCTTTACACATACCATCCACGATAATGCATCTCTACCTTTACACATACCATCCATGATAATGCATCTCTATCCATTACACATACCATCCATGATAATGCATCTCTATCCATTACACATACCATCCATGATAATACATCTCTATCCATTACACATACCATCCATGATAATTGTCACGCCCTGGCTCTGGGGACACTTGTATGTTGAGCCAGGGTGTGCATTTCATTTGTGTATCTAGTATGTGTATTTCTATGTTGGCCTGAGTGGCTCCCAATCAGAGGCAACGAGTGTCAGCTGTCGTTGGTTGTCTCTGATTGGGAGCCAAATTTAAACTGTCTGTTTCCCATTTGTGTTTGTGGGATCTTGTTTCAAGTCTGTTAATGTTAATCCGTGAACTGTCACGTATCGTTTGTTGTTTTGATCGTGTCTCTAATTAAAGAGTATGTTTGCCTGCAACGCTGTGCCTTGGTCCTCATCTTTGGTAGACGATCGTGACAGAAGATCCCACCTCGACTGGATCAAGCAGCGTGACGAGGAGAGAGGATGGACTTGGGAGGAGATGAGTGCGAGTCTGGCAAGAGGGATGGAGGCCTTGGCCACGGGTAGGAGTGAAGCCCATACATTTTTTAGGGGGGGGCTAACGCCGTGGACGACGGGGCAGCAGGAGGCCGCCAGGTTACGGGAGTCACTGGTCACCAGGGGGAAGGAGGATGTAGAGGCACGGCGAGAGGTACTGGCGTGTGTTGCCAGTCCGGTCCGGCCTGTTCCTGATCCCCACGTAGGGCCAGTGGTGTGTGTTCCCAGTACGGTCCAGCCTGTTCCTGCCACTCGCACCAAGTCAGTGGTGCGCTTCGTCAGCCCGGCACGGCCCGTTCCTGCTCCCCGCACCAAGTCAGTGGTGCGCTTCGTCAGCCCGGTCCGGCCCGCTCCTGCTCCCCGCACCAAGTCAGTGGTGCGTTTCGTCAGCCCGGCGCGGCCCGTTCCTGCTCCCCGCACCAAGTCAGTGGTGCGCGTCGTCAGCCCGGTCCGGCCCATTCCTGCTCCCCGCACCAAGTCAGTGGTGCGTTTCGTCAGCCCAGCTCGGCCCGTTCCTGCTCCCCGCACCAAGTCAGTGGTGCGCTTCGTCAGCCCGGTCCGGCCCGCTCTTGCTCCCCGCACCAAGTCAGTGGTGCGTTTCGTCAGCCCGGCGCGGCCCGCTCCTGCTCCCCACACCAAGCCAGTGGTGTGCGTCGTCAGTCCGGCACGGCCCGTGCCTGTTCCACCGGTGGCTGGTCCGGCACCGGTCAGATGCTTCGCGCCGGAGCTAGAGCAATCTGCTCCACCAGTGTGCAGTCCAGCTCCGGCCAGCGGGGCCAGACCGGACCAGGGATACTTTGGGGGGTTGGAGAGGGAGCGGGGATCAGGCCCGGAGCCGGATCCGCCGCCTAAGCGGAGTGCCCACCCGGTCCCTCCCCTGTGGTGTTTGGTGGGCGCGGTCGGAGTCCGCGCCTTTAGGGGGGGGTACTGTCACGCCCTGGCTCTGGGGACACTTGTATGTTGAGCCAGGGTGTGCATTTCATTTGTTTATCTAGTATGTGTATTTCTATGTTGGCCTGAGTGGCTCCCAATCAGAGGCAACGAGTGTCAGCTGTCGTTGGTTGTCTCTGATTGGGAGCCATATTTAAACTGTCTGTTTCCCATTTGTGTTTGTGGGATCTTGTTTCAAGTCTGTTTATGTTAAACCGTGAACTGTCACGTATCGTTTGTTGTTTTGATCGTGTCTCTAATTAAAGAGTATGCTTGCCTGCAACGCTGCGCCTTGGTCCTCATCTTTGGTAGACGATCGTGACAATAATGCATCTCTACCCATTACACATACCATCCATGATAATGCATCTCTATCCATTACACATACCATCCATGATAATGCATCTCTATCCATTACACATACCATCCATGATAATGCATCTCTATCCATTACACATACCATCCATGATAATGCATCTCTATCCATTACACATACCATCCATGATAATGCATCTCTATCCATTACACATACTATCCATGATAATACATCTCTATCCATTACACATACCATCCATGATAATGCATCTCTATCCATTACACATACCATCCATGATAATGCATCTCTATCCATTACACATACCATCCATGATAATGCATCTCTACCTTTACACATACCATCCATGATAATGCATCTCTATCCATTACACATACCATCCATGATAATGCATCTCTATCCATTACACATACCATCCATGATAATGCATCTCTATCCTTTACACATACCATCCATGATAATAATAATAGCACACATCTATTCAGCTTGTCTGGGTATAGACTGCAAAACAACACAAGACAAGCACTTGGAGAATGTACTACACATATCTATGTTGGTGATCTATACAATCACACACACACACACACACACACACACACACACACACACACACTACAATCAGATTGTGGGGGCTGTTTTGTTAGACTTTAGTGCGGCTTTTGACATTATCGATCATAGTCTGCTGCTGGAAAAACGTATGTGTTATGGCTTTACACTCCCTGCTATAATGTGGATACAGAGTTACCTGTCTAACAGAACACAGAGGGTGTTCTTTAATGGAAGCCTCTCCAACATAATCCAGGTAGAATCAGGAATTCCCCAGGGCAGCTGTCTAGGCCCATTACGATTTTTACTAACAAAATGCCACTGGCTTTGAGTAAAGCCAGAGTGTCTATGTATGCAGATGACTCAACACTATACATGTCAGCTACTACAGCGACTGAAATGACTGAAACACTTAACAAAGAGTTGCAATTAGTTTCAGAGTGGGTGCCAAGGAATAAGTTAGTCCTAAATATTTCAAAAACTAAAAGCATTCTATTTGGGACAAATCATTCACTAAATCCTAAACCGCAACTAAATCTTGTAATAAATAATGTGGAAATTGACCAAGTTTAGGTGAATAAACTGTTTGGAGTAACCCTGAATTGTAAACTGTCATGGTCAAAACATGTTGATACAACAGTAGCTAAGATGGGGAGAAGTCTGTCCATAACAAAGTGCTGCTCTGTATTCTTAACAGCACTATCAACAAGGCAGGTCCTACAGGCCCTAGTTTTGTCGCACCTGGACTACTGTTCAGTCGTGTGGTCAGGTGCCACAAAGAGGCCCTTGGATGTACACAGAGAGCTAATATTAATAATATACATGTCAATCTCTCCTGGCACAAAGTGGAGGAGAGATTGACTTCATCGCTACTTGTATTTATGAGAGGTGTTGACATGTTGAATGCACTGAGCTGTCTGTTTGAACTACTGGTGCACAGCTCGGACACCCATGCATACCCCACAAGACATGCCACCAGAGGTCTCTTCACAGTCCCCAAGTCCAGAACAGACTATGGGAGGCGCACAGTACTACATAGAGTCATGACTACATGGAACTCTATTCCACATCAAGTAATTGATGCAAGCAGTAAATTTAGATTTAAAAAACAGATAAAAAAACACCTGATGGAACAGTGGGGACTGTGAAGCAACACAAACACAGGCACAGACACATGCATACACACACACAATAACATACGCACTATACTCATACGTTCACATGGATTTTGTCCTGTAGATATGTGGTAGTGGTGGAGTAGGGGCCTGATGGCACACAGTGTGTTGTGAAATCTGTGAATGTATTGTTATGTTTTTTTTTTATTGTATAAACTGCCTTAATTTTGCTGGACCCCAGGAAGAGTAGATGTTGCCTTGACAGCAGCCAATGGGGATCCATAATAAATACAAATACAAAATACAAATCAGATCCCAGATGGCACTTGTTGTTGTCTCCGCAATACGCTGGAAGCACTGTTAGCTAAGTGTGCTTAATACTGTTTGAGGGAATGTTCTGTGTGCTTAACGAGGCATAATTTCAGTGAAATAATAGGTTTACCACTGAAGACACGTCATTGGTGTTTGGAAACGTTGCTTCAGTTGATATGGCTGATTTGAAATGCAAGTCAGCCTGCACGCTTTTAGGAGATGAATGAGAAATATGGCTTTGTCCCAAATGGCACCCTATTCCCTGAGTAGTGCACTACTTTCACCCTATTCCCTGAGTAGTGCACTATTAGGGAATAGGGTGCTATTTAGGACGGGCCCCGCAGTAAGGAAAACAAGCAGGCTGAAATTAAGCAGAAAAAAAACAGATCCTGTTCTCTTGACAAATAAAGATAAATTAACAGCTGGATGTCTGTGGAGGACTGACCGTTAGCTGGTGAGTTGGTTCTCGTACGTTTGATTTTAACTTGACAATGATTTGAGATACTACAGGGATTCAACCTCTTTCCAACACTACTTGTACACATAGAGAGAACGTCTCTGGGTTCCTGTTGGCCTAGTCCCAAATAACCCCCTATATAGTGGGAATAGGGAATATTGTTCCATTTGGGACGCATGTGTTCTCTAGTGCTACTGAGTGTCTAAGTGAATTTACAAACCAGAAACTTCAAGTAGGACTAAAGCGAACATTGTGATGATAACACCCCTGCAGGGATCCTGCCTCAGCTGGCTGTTAATAAAATTAAATAAATATGTGAGTCTACAAACCAACAACCTGTTAATAAAGTGCTACTATATATGTATATATATATATATATATATATATTTTGTCATTTAGCAGACGCTCTTATCCAGAGCGACTTACAGTTAGTGAGTGCATACATTTATTTTTTATTTATCTTTTCATACCCCCCGTTGGAAAACGAACCCACAACCCTGGCGTTGCAAACGCCATGCTCTACCAACTGATCTACATCCCTGCCGGCCATTCCCTCCCCTACCCTAGACGACCCTGGACCAATTGTGCGCCGCCCCATGAGTCTCCCGGTCGCGGCCGGCTACGACAGACCCTGGATTCGAACAAGGATCTCTAGTGGCACAGCTAGCACTGCGATGCAGTGCCTTAGACCACTGCGCCACTCTGGAGAGTCTACAAACCAACAACCTGTTAATAAAGTGATACTGTATGTTTCTGAGTGAGTCTACAAGTCAACAACCTGGAGTAGGACTCATTCCCAGTGACAAACACCAGCCTTTAAGTTTGATCTGCTTAACTCAAGCTCAGAGACTGCTCCAGGAAATACAGCATCCTGTAGGTAAAGACTGAACGTCGGAGATGTGGGCTACTAGCTGTCTGTTTACAGAGGTTTAAGCGTTCTCTTCTCATTCAGGAAAACTTACTACTATGGCTTTGCTTAGACAGGCAGCACAATTCTAATCTTTTTTTCCCCCACTAATTTGTTTTTTATATGATATGATATATTTTATTGTCCCAAAGGGTAAATTTGACTTGAACAATAGAGAGTGTAATGTTTACTGTTCATATTTATTGTTTATTTCACTTTTGTTTACTATCTACTTCACTTGCTTTGGCAATGTTAACATACGTTTCCCATGCCAATAAAGCCCTTAAATTGAAATTGAAATTGAATTGAGTGCTGCTGTTTCCACATAGACTCTCTACATAATAAATACATAGAATTAATTGAGAATAACATCCCATCATACACCCACACAAAAAGTTAATTAGTTTATGTCAGGCAAGGCTGTGCCTAGGTGGCAGTTCCACATGGTGAAGGCCTTCCAGAGATGTTCTGACTAATTAGATCACGTCTGATGTGAAAAAGATCTGATGTGATTGGTCAAAAGACCAATTAGTGGAAAAAATATCAGAATTTGGCTGCCTGTCTAAAAGCAGCCATAGTAGCTTAAAAACAAATAAGTATTTTAAGGTAGGCTACAGCTAGATATATATTACTTAAGTTGGATGTGTGCGTAATATATATCTACAGCATCTCAACATAGGCTTAACATCTGTTCATTGTTATAGAACACATTCATTATCATATAGTTTATTCCTTATGTAACACCATTCATTATCATATAGTTTATTCCTTATGTAACACCATTCATTATCATATAGTTTATTCCTTATGTAACACCGTTCATTATCATATAGTTTATTCCTTATGTAACACCATTCATTATCATATAGTTTATTCCTTATGTAACACCGTTCATTATCATATAGTTTATTCCTTATCTAACACCGTTCATTATCATATAGTTTATTCCTTATGTAACACCATTCATTATCATATAGTTAATTATTTATATAACACCATTCATTATCATATAGTTTGTTCCTTATGTAACACCATTCATTTTCATATAGTTTGTTCCTTATGTAACACCATTCATTATCATATAGTTTATTCCTTATGTAACACCATTCATTATCATATAGTTTATTCCTTATGTAACACCGTTCATTATCATATAGTTTATTCCTTATGTAACACCATTCATTATCATATAGTTTATTCCTTATGTAACACCATTCATTATCATATAGTTAATTCTTTATATAACACCATTCATTATCATATAGTTTATTCCTTATCTAACACCGTTCATTATCATATAGTTTATTCCTTATGTAACACCATTCATTATCATATAGTTAATTATTTATATAACACCATTCATTATCATATAGTTTGTTCCTTATGTAACACCATTCATTTTCATATAGTTTGTTCCTTATGTAACACCATTCATTATCATATAGTTTATTCCTTATGTAACACCATTCATTATCATATAGTTTATTCCTTATGTAACACCGTTCATTATCATATAGTTTATTCCTTATGTAACACCATTCATTATCATATAGTTTATTCCTTATGTAACACCGTTCATTATCATATAGTTAATTCTTTATATAACACCGTTCATTATCATATAGTTAATTCTTTATGTAACACCGTTCATTATCATATAGTTTATTCCTTATGTAACACCATTCATTATCATATAGTTTATTCCTTATGTAACACCGTTCATTATCATATAGTTAATTCTTTATATAACACCGTTCATTATCATATAGTTAATTCTTTATGTAACACCATTCATTATCATATAGTTAATTCTTTATGTAACACCATTCATTATCATATAGTTTATTCCTTATATAACACCATTCATTATCATATAGTTAATTCCTTATGTAACACCATTCATTATCATATAGTTCATTCCTTATGTAACACCATTCATTATCATATAGTTTGTTCCTTATGTAACACCATTCATTATCATATAGTTAATTATTTATATAACACCATTCATTATCATATAGTTTATTCCTTATGTAACACCATTCATTATCATATAGTTTATTCCTTATGTAACACCATTCATTATCATATAGTTTATTCCTTATGTAACACCATTCATTATCATATAGTTTATTCCTTATGTAACACCGTTCATTATCATATAGTTTATTCCTTATGTAACACCATTCATTATCATATAGTTTATTCCTTATGTAACACCATTCATTATCATATAGTTAATTCCTTATGTAACACCATTCATTATCATATAGTTTATTCTTTATATAACACCATTCATTATCATATAGTTTATTCCTTATATAACACCATTCATTATCATATAGTTTATTCCTTATGTAACACCATTCATTATCATATAGTTTATTCTTTATATAACACCATTCATTATCATATAGTTTATTCCTTATATAACACCATTCATTATCATATAGTTTATTCCTTATGTAACACCATTCATTATCATATAGTTTATTCCTTATATAACACCATTCATTATCATATAGTTTATTCCTTATGTAACACCATTCATTATCATATAGTTTATTCCTTATCTAACACCATTCATTATCATATAGTTTATTCCTTATGTAACACCGTTCATTATCATATAGTTTATTCCTTATATAACACCATTCATTATCATATAGTTTATTCCTTATGTAACACCATTCATTATCATATAGTTTATTCCTTATGTAACACCATTCATTATCATATAGCTTATTCCTTATATAACACCATTCATTATCATATAGTTTATTCCTTATGTAACACCATTCATTATCATATAGTTTATTCCTTATCTAACACCATTCATTATCATATAGTTTATTCCTTATGTAACACCGTTCATTATCATATAGTTCATTCCTTATATAACACCATTCATTATCATATAGTTTATTCCTTATGTAACACCATTCATTATCATATAGTTTATTCCTTATATAACACCATTCATTATCATATAGTTTATTCCTTATATAACACCATTCATTATCATATAGTTTATTCCTTATATAACACCATTCATTATCATATAGTTTATTCCTTATATAACACCATTCATTATCATATAGTTTATTCCTCATATAACACCATTCATTATCATATAGTTTATTCCTTATATAACACCATTCATTATCATATAGTTTATTCCTTATGTAACACCATTCATTATCATATAGTTTATTCCTTATATAACACCATTCATTATCATATAGTTTATTCCTTATATAACACCATGGATGACAAACTGTCACAGCATGGTATATCACTCAGTGAAGTGAACTAGTTTTTAAATAGCACATCAGGAGAAGTTTATTTCCCAGTGCGAAAAACTTCCCCTGTCGTATCCAATTAGCCTGTTTACTTTATGAAGCCTGTCCCTGATTGGATATGAATAACGAAGACAGTATGACCGCATAATGGCATCACCGCTAATACTGTTTATGATGTGCCACTCAAATGTCTATTCAAACCTTGAGGCCTATTATGACAACTGTCAAACAACATTTGCCAACTCAAGGACAGAATCGTGTGCTCACTGCTCACACACACACTCCAGGCAACACGAGACATGCAACAAAGTGCTTCCTGCCGTGATGGACTCTGATTAGCTCTGATGTTTTATTTTTATTGAGTATTTTACCCCCTTTTTCCCCCTCATCGCCAAAACTCCCCAACGGGCTCGGGATGCGATGGTCGAGTCATGCGTCCTTCCGAAACATGACCCGCCAAACCGCTCTCCTTAACACCATGACCCGCCTAACCGCGCTCCTTAACACCCGCCCGCCTAACCGCGCTCCTTAACACCCGGCCGCCTAACCTTGTGAGAGACAGACAGCGTGACAGACAGGTTAAGAGTACGCCAGGCAAAGTGTGAGAGAGAGATGGAAGCTTAGCTGCAGTAGCGAGCCAGAGCATGAGCCTGGGCAACACACAGATAGTTAGTGAGGCTGGTCCACTCATTAAACTGCAGTAGCTCGTGGAGGAGATTAGTCAGTCAATATGACATGGAAGTCAGTATTTAGCAGAGCTGGGAGAAACTAGATGTGTTTCTGGTGCCTACTGCCTCAGATGAGACTAGATTACACAAATAATGAGGATATCTTCACTCTAGATTACACAACTAATGAAGATATCTTTACTCTCTAGATTACACAACTAGTACATTCAGAGAGGAAGTCTTCACTCTCCTGCACGTACGGATGTATAAATACTTGCATGCAGACACACACTGTCTGTGTGATCCTGTTGTTATTGCTCAATAAAGGGACTCCTGAGTGGTCCATCCCAATCCGTATCTTGACCTATGAACCCTCAGCAGACATATGTTTCAGGATTTTAAATGGGAAAGAGATTGTAGTAAACTGCATATCTGCTCATCACATAAGCATGTGTTGTACTACAAGCACTGCAGCTTGTTCCTGCCCCATTGGTTTGCTGCCCCATTGGTTGCTGCCCCATTGGTTGCTGCCCCATTGGTTGCTGCCCCATTGGTTCCTGCCCCATTGGTTGCTGCCCCATTGTTTGCTGCCCCATTGGTTCCTGCCCCATTGGTTCCTGCCCCATTGGTTCCTGCCCCATTGGTTCCTGCCCCATTGGTTGCTGCCCCATTGGTTGCTGCCCCATTGGTTGCAGCCCCATTCGTTCCTGCCCCATTGGTTCCTGCCCCATTGGTTGCTGCCCCATTGGTTGCTGCCCCATTGGTTGCTGCCCCATTGGTTGCTGCCCCATTGGTTCCTGCCCCATTGGTTCCTGCCCCATTGGTTGCTGCCCCATTGGTTCCTGCCCCATTGGTTCCTGCCCCATTGGTTGCTGCCCCAATTGGTTGCTGCCCCAATTGGTTGCTGCCCCATTGGTTGCTGCCCCATTGGTTGCTGCCCCATTGGTTGCTGCCCCATTGGTTGCTTCACGTCAAACAGTAGAACATGAGAGGGACTGAAAGTGGCCAAGGGCCAGACTGTCACTGTGAGTGACTGTCCCGGAGCTTTACTGTGACCCTATGACCCGCCTACTCATGACACTTGATTAAAGGGATACTTGGGGATGTTGGCAATAAGGCCCTTTATCTACTTCCCCCGGAGTCAGATGAACTGGTGGATACCATTTGTATGTCTCTGTGTCCAGTATGAAGGAAGTTAGAGGTAGTTTCACGAGCCAATGCTAACTAGTGTTAGCACAATGACTGGAAGTCTATGGGTATCTACTAGCACGCTAGAGAGAGGGATTTAAACAGTATTCTACACTGATGTCGTCTGACAGTGCTTGTCAGCTGCATTACCGTCAGATAGGATAATACTTGAATTCTTTGAATTCAAATGTAACGGGTAGCACAAATGCAAACATGAGATTGTTGTAATTGTGCAGAGAGTGGAACACGTACTGTCATTTAAAGTGGAGGTGCACCTCTAGTGGTGTAAAGATGAAGTACACACTGAGAGTGAGGTATGGTAGTAAAGGTGCATTTCATTTGCGATCCAAAATAGTGTTATCCATAATGGGATAGTGTGGAGTGGACGTCTATTCCATCATGAGTGCCAGACAACAGATTCAACAAGCACAAGCAGTGCTAGACAGGGGGCAAAAGTTGCAATGCAATTTGTTAGGCTAGTGTTGTGTTCAACGCTGGAGGAGCCGCAAGCAATTGCCAGTAAAAAGCTGGCGGCCCCCCCATCAAACCCACCCTCCACTCCACCCCGCTTTACTCTCTCTGTCTCTCTCAATTCAATTCAATTCAAGGGGTTTTATTGGCATGGCAAACATATGTTTACATTTCCAAAGCAAGTGAATGGGATAAGAGCATCTGCTAAATGATGTAAATGTACATGTAAAATGGATAAACAAAAGTGAAATAAACAATAAAAAGTGAACAGATATTGAGTGAACAAATATTACACTCTCTCTCTCTCTCTCTCTCTCTCTCTATCTCTCTCTCTCCCTCTCTCTCCCTCTCCCTCTCTCTCTCTCTCTCTCTCTCTCTCTCTCTCTCTCTCTCTCTCTTCCTCTCTCTCTCTCTCTCTCTCTCTCTCTCTCTCTCTCTCTCTCTCTCTCTCTCTCTCTCTCTCTCACACACATACACGCACACCCCATTTGAAACATCTTCTCTCATTGTCTCTCTCTCTCAAACACCCCGAGTGGCGCAGCGGTCTCTACCAGTCGCTAGAGTGCTATTCTAGGAGGTACCCACCAGTCCCCAGATTACCAGGCGCTAGAGTACTAGTCTAGGAGGTACCCACCAGTCCCCAGATTACCAGGCGCTAGAGTACTAGTCTAGGAGCTACCCACCAGTCCCCAGATTACCAGGCGCTAGAGTACTAGTCTAGAGGTACCCACCAGTCCCCAGATTACCAGGCGCTAGAGTACTAGTCTAGAGGTACCCACCAGTCCCCAGATTACCAGGCGCTAGAGTACTAGTCTAGGAGGTACCCACCAGTCCCCAGATTACCAGGCGCTAGAGTACTAGTCTAGAGGTACCCACCAGTCCCCAGATTACCAGGCGCTAGAGTACTAGTCTAGAGGTACCCACCAGTCCCCAGATTACCAGGCGCTAGAGTACTAGTCTAGGAGGTACCCACCAGTCCCCAGATTACCAGGCGCTAGAGTACTAGTCTAGGAGGTACCCACCAGTCCCCAGATTACCAGGCGCTAGAGTACTAGTCTAGAGGTACCCACCAGTCCCCAGATTACCAGGCGCTAGAGTACTAGTCTAGAGGTACCCACCAGTCCCCAGATTACCAGGCGCTAGAGTACTAGTCTAGAGGTACCCACCAGTCCCCAGATTACCAGGCGCTAGAGTACTAGTCTAGAGGTACCCACCAGTCCCCAGATTACCAGGCGCTAGAGTACTAGTCTAGAGGTACCCACCAGTCCCCAGATTACCAGGCGCTAGAGTACTAGTCTAGGAGGTACCCACCAGTCCCCAGATTACCAGGCGCTAGAGTACTAGTCTAGGAGGTACCCACCAGTCCCCAGATTACCAGTCGCTAGAGTACTAGTCTAGAGGTACCCACCAGTCCCCAGATTACCAGGCGCTAGAGTACTAGTCTAGGAGGTACCCACCAGTCCCCAGATTACCAGGCGCTAGAGTACTAGTCTAGGAGGTACCCACCAGTCCCCAGATTACCAGGCGCTAGAGTACTAGTCTAGGAGGTACCCACCAGTCCCCAGATTACCAGGCGCTAGAGTACTAGTCTAGGAGGTTCCCAACAGTCCCCAGATTACCAGGCGCTAGAGTACTAGTCTAGGAGGTACCCACCAGTCCCCAGATTACCAGGCGCTAGAGTACTAGTCTAGGAGGTACCCACCAGTCCCCAGATTACCAGGCGCTAGAGTACTAGTCTAGGAGGTACCCACCAGTCCCCAGATTACCAGGCGCTAGAGTACTAGTCTAGGAGGTACCCACCAGTCCCCAGATTACCAGGCGCTAGAGTACTAGTCTAGGAGGTACCCACCAGTCCCCAGATTACCAGGCGCTAGAGTACTAGTCTAGGAGCTACCCACCAGTCCCCAGATTACCAGGCGCTAGAGTACTAGTCTAGGAGGTACCCACCAGTCCCCAGATTACCAGGCGCTAGAGTGCTAGTCTAGGAGGTACCCACCAGTCCCCAGATTACCAGGCGCTAGAGTGCTAGTCTAGGAGGTACCCACCAGTCCCCAGATTACCAGGCGCTAGAGTGCTAGTCTAGGAGGTACCCACCAGTCCCCAGATTACCAGGCGCTAGAGTACTAGTCTAGAGCTACCCACCAGTCCCCAGATTACCAGGCGCTAGAGTACTAGTCTAGAGCTACCCACCAGTCCCCAGATTACCAGGCGCTAGAGTACTAGTCTAGGAGGTACCCACCAGTCCCCAGATTACCAGGCGCTAGAGTACTAGTCTAGGAGGTACCCACCAGTCCCCAGATTACCAGGCGCTAGAGTACTAGTCTAGAGGTACCCACCCGACAGTCCATGACGTGGTAATAACGCTGCACTAGTGTACAATGATAAGGACTATGTATGAGGGTTTTATGAGGGGGGGGGGGGGTAGGATCAAGGCTATGCCGGTAGTTGAGGACTAGGGGCTATATAGGCAGTAGTCCAGCCTAAATCAACCTCATTAAATGGGATTAGATGTACATAGGGAGTCTACTGGGCTACAGCAGGTGACCTATTGACACAAATACACTGTATTCTCTCAATGAGCATCTACAAGCTTATATAGTTATTATTACACGTTTAATACAGCAGTCTATTCAACATTAAGGGTGTTTATACACAAATATGAATGGTGAATAAAAATATCGAGGTTCAGAGATATTATGCTACCGAGACACACACAGAGAGAGAGAGAGAGAGATAGAGAGAGAGAGAGAGAGAGAGAGAGAGAGAGAGAGAGAGAGAGCGATTCAATCAGGAGATTCAATCAGGAGCAAATTGCCATTTCAGAGCTATTTCATTATAGCCCATCAGCAAATCAACAGGGAGGTAAAATAATAAAACGATAAATAATTAGACTACTAAAAACACGTTGCCCAAGATATGCAGGAAAATAAAAATAAACAGCCTGAATAGGTTCCCAAATTTGAATAAAACCGAGTAAAAGTCAAACATAAAACTGTTGGCTTCTCCACAACAGCACCAAGACCAATACGCATCCAATGGAAACCTACCTCCAGCAATAGCCTACAGCCGATGTGTCAATTAAATACATCTGTATGCAACACACTACACAGCATCTCTTTTTGTGGGCATGCACACCCGCGTAGTTTACATGTTTCGACATTAAAATATGTTTTAGGCTATTCAGAGACTTACCAAATGATGTTGAATCGCCGGTGAGATAGCATAACCAGACAAATACCGAAAGTATTTTCACCCAAATACATCCAAATGATCCCTCCATGGCTCCGCTTCACCGCTGAGCGACACTAGTCCCACTATCTCAAAAATCCTTTTCTAAAAACCACACAACGCACGAATCAATTCATGAGCGCAGTGCGTATGGAACCGGTTGCCCAACAAATCTCCCAATTCAATAGCAACAAAAAGCAGGCAGGTACGGAGGTGGTAGTTTCCAAGTTATGAAGCAACAACTAAAACCATTAGTTCTCCATCTTTTTCAGTGGCAGGGCTACAAGCGTAACGCGGTAGAAACCCTCTTGGGAAAGGACATGCGGACTTCGGATCACAAGTAACGGGAGCTGTCCAGCGGTTCACTGTGAGAGACCAGTGAGAGAGAGAGGAGATGGGTACGCGAATTAATTGATCTAACGGGGGTTGGAGGTAAAGAACGGAGTGATATTAACTCCACTGAACGGATTGGAGCGTTTGGAGGATCGATGGAACTATGGGGGGGGGGGGGGGGGGGGGGGGGGGGGGGGGATTCTAGTATTGGGATTCCAGGCTGTAAAGGGGCATAAGAGAGCTCGCCTGCCATCTCTGGTCAAATTATGAACTGTCTATAAATGCCACTCATCTCCTGTGCTGTGGCGACCACCTATATTCGGCATTCGCAACTATTTCTCATTGCGGCCTGTGGACACTTATATTACTATAGAGACAGAAGGGACATACATATTGACTGATAAGAATTCATGAAATATAGAGGGTCCCGTTTTGAACATGACCAATTCAGATTTATGCACACATAAGACAATTATTCAAGTCTGAGGGAGTGCGATATTACCAAAATATTATAAAGCATAAAAACATGACAGAAAAATCTATGTGAAGATGTGTGTCAGACATGTTTTAGCTGAGCTTAGTGGGTTAATGTTGTCTCGATGCATGAGGAATAGTCTACCTGGGTTCAATCAGGACCCGTGTAGCTCAGTTGGTAGAGCATGGCGTTTGCAACGCCAGGGTTGTGGGTTCGTTTCCCACGGGGGGCCAGTATGAAAAATGTATGCACTCACTAAATGTAAGTCGCTCTGGATAAGAGCGTCTGCTAAAAATGTAAATAACCTACCAGTTCAGAGGAACAGTCTACCTGGGTTCAATAACCCAGGAGGAGGAGTGGTGTATTAGTAAACCCTTTGCCCGAGACCTTCATGCTTACCTCTCCTGCTTCATCTTTTAAAAGATCAAGATAACTAGTCTAATAGCTAAGCAAGAGAAGAAAATGGCTAATTCAATTATGAGTCACTTTTAACTGATAAGTAATTTACAAAGACAATTAATTTTCAACAGTATTGTCACTCTGTGAATATATTGAATGTTCGGTGTTGTAAGGCATAAATATGAAGCCTATATTTTTTCATTCTGCATTTACAAGGG
>CM062487.1:54074152-54084152 GCA_031479575.1 Coregonus ussuriensis
ATGACCCTGTTAGATACTGTGGGGCTGGTGCAGCATAATGTTAGATACTGTGGGGCTGGTGCAGCATAATGTTAGATACTGTGGGGCTGGTGCAGCATAATGTTAGATACTGTGGGGCTGGTGCAGCATAATGACCCTGTTAGATACTGTGGGGCTGGTGCAGCATAATGACCCTGTTAGATACTGTGGGGCTGGTGAAGCATAATGTTAGATACTGTGGGGCTGGTGCAGCATAATGTTAGATACTGTGGGGCTGGTGCAGCATAATGACCCTGTTAGATACTGTGGGGCTGGTGCAGCATAATGTTAGATACTGTGGGGCTGGTGCAGCATAATGACCCTGTTAGATACTGTGGGGCTGGTGCAGCATAATGTTAGATACTGTGGGGCTGGTGCATTATAATGTTAGATACTGTGGGGCTGGTGCAGCATAATGTTAGATACTGTGGGGCTGGTGCAGCATAATGTTAGATACTGTGGGGCTGGTGCAGCATAATGTTAGATACTGTGGGGCTGGTGCAGCATAATGTTAGATACTGTGGGGCTGGTGCAGCATAATGACCCTGTTAGATACTGTGGGGCTGGTGCAGCATAATGACCCTGTTAGATACTGTGGGGCTGGTGCAGCATAATGTTAGATACTGTGGGGCTGGTGCAGCATAATGTTAGATACTGTGGGGCTGGTGCAGCATAATGACCCTGTTAGATACTGTGGGGCTGGTGCAGCATAATGTTAGATACTGTGGGGCTGGTGCAGCATAATGACCCTGTTAGATACTGTGGGGCTGGTGCAGCATAATGACCCTGTTAGATACTGTGGGGCTGGTGCAGTATAATGTTAGATACTGTGGGGCTGGTGCAGCATAATGACCCTGTTAGATACTGTGGGGCTGGTGCAGCATAATGACCCTGTTAGATACTGTGGGGCTGGTGCAGCATAATGTTAGATACTGTGGGGCTGGTGCAGCATAATGTTAGATACTGTGGGGCTGGTGCAGCATAATGACCCTGTTAGATACTGTGGGGCTGGTGCAGTATAATGTTAGATACTGTGGGGCTGGTGCAGTATAATGTTAGATACTGTGGGGCTGGTGCAGCATAATGTTAGATACTGTGGGGCTGGTGCAGCATAATGACCCTGTTAGATACTGTGGGGCTGGTGCAGCATAATGTTAAATACTGTGGGGCTGGTGCAGCATAATGACCCTGTTAGATACTGTGGGGCTGGTGCAGCATAATGTTAGATACTGTGGGGCTGGTGCAGCATAATGTTAGATACTGTGGGGCTGGTGCAGTATAATGTTAGATACTGTGGGGCTGGTGCAGCATAATGTTAGATACTGTGGGGCTGGTGCAGCATAATGACCCTGTTAGATACTGTGGGGCTGGTGCAGCATAATGACCCTGTTAGATACTGTGGGGCTGGTGCAGCATAATGTTAGATACTGTGGGGCTGGTGCATTATAATGTTAGATACTGTGGGGCTGGTGCAGCATAATGTTAGATACTGTGGGGCTGGTGCAGCATAATGTTAGATACTGTGGGGCTGGTGCAGCATAATGTTAGATACTGTGGGGCTGGTGCAGCATAATGACCCTGTTAGATACTGTGGGGCTGGTGCAGCATAATTTTAGATACTGTGGGGCTGGTGCAGCATAATGACCCTGTTAGATACTGTGGGGCTGGTGCAGCATAATGACCCTGTTAGATACTGTGGGGCTGGTGCAGTATAATGTTAGATACTGTGGGGCTGGTGCAGCATAATGTTAGATACTGTGGGGCTGGTGCAGCATAATGACCCTGTTAGATACTGTGGGGCTGGTGCAGCATAATGACCCTGTTAAATACTGTGGGGCTGGTGCAGCATAATGTTAAATACTGTGGGGCTGGTGCAGCATAATGTTAGATACTGTGGGGCTGGTGCAGCATAATGTTAAATACTGTGGGGCTGGTGCAGCATAATGTTAGATACTGTGGGGCTGGTGCAGCATAATGACCCTGTTAGATACTGTGGGGCTGGTGCAGCATAATGCTAGATACTGTGGGGCTGGTGCAGCATAATGTTAGATACTGTGGGGCTGGTGCATTATAATGTTAGATACTGTGGGGCTGGTGCAGCATAATGTTAGATACTGTGGGGCTGGTGCAGCATAATGTTAGATACTGTGGGGCTGGTGCAGCATAATGTTAGATACTGTGGGGCTGGTGCAGCATAATGTTAGATACTGTGGGGCTGGTGCAGCACAATGTTAGATACTGTGGGGCTGGTGCAGCATAATGTTAGATACTGTGGGGCTGGTGCAGCATAATGTTAGATACTGTGGGGCTGGTGCAGCATAATGTTAGATACTGTGGGGCTGGTGCAGCATAATGTTAGATACTGTGGGGCTGGTGCAGCATAATGTTAGATACTGTGGGGCTGGTGCAGCATAATGTTAGATACTGTGGGGCTGGTGCAGCATAATGTTAGATACTGTGGGGCTGGTGCAGCATAATGACCCTGTTAGATACTGTGGGGCTGGTGCAGCATAATGACCCTGTTAGATACTGTGGGGCTGGTGCAGCATAATGTTAGATACTGTGGGGCTGGTGCAGCATAATGACCCTTTTAGATACTGTGGGGCTGGTGCAGCATAATGTTAGATACTGTGGGGCTGGTGCAGCATAATGACCCTGTTAGATACTGTGGGGCTGGTGCAGCATAATGTTAGATACTGTGGGGCTGGTGCAGCATAATGTTAGATACTGTGGGGCTGGTGCAGCATAATGTTAGATACTGTGGGGCTGGTGCAGCATAATGTTAGATACTGTGGGGCTGGTGCAGCATAATGACCCTGTTAGATACTGTGGGGCTGGTGCAGCACAATGACCCTGTTAGATACTGTGGGGCTGGTGCAGTATAATGTTAGATACTGTGGGGCTGGTGCAGCATAATGTTAGATACTGTGGGGCTGGTGCAGCATAATGTTAGATACTGTGGGGCTGGTGCAGCATAATGACCCTGTTAGATACTGTGGGGCTGGTGCAGCATAATGACCCTGTTAGATACTGTGGGGCTGGTGCAGCATAATGTTAGATACTGTGGGGCTGGTGCAGCATAATGACCCTGTTAGATACTGTGGGGCTGGTGCAGCATAATGTTAGATACTGTGGGGCTGGTGCAGCATAATGTTAGATACTGTGGGGCTGGTGCAGCATAATGTTAGATACTGTGGGGCTGGTGCAGCATAATGTTAGATACTGTGGGGCTGGTGCAGCATAATGTTAGATACTGTGGGGCTGGTGCAGCATAATGTTAGATACTGTGGGGCTGGTGCAGCATAATGTTAGATACTGTGGGGCTGGTGCAGCATAATGTTAGATACTGTGGGGCTGGTGCAGCATAATGACCCTGTTAGATACTGTGGGGCTGGTGCAGCATAATGACCCTGTTAGATACTGTGGGGCTGGTGCAGCATAATGTTAGATATTGTGGGGCTGGTGCAGCATAATGTTAGATACTGTGGGGCTGGTGCAGTATAATGTTAGATACTGTGGGGCTGGTGCAGCATAATGACCCTGTTAGATACTGTGGGGCTGGTGCAGCATAATGTTAGATACTGTGGGGCTGGTGCAGCATAATGACCCTGTTAGATACTGTGGGGCTGGTGCAGCATAATGTTAGATACTGTGGGGCTGGTGCAGCATAATGTTAGATACTGTGGGGCTGGTGCAGCATAATGTTAGATACTGTGGGGCTGGTGCAGCATAATGTTAGATACTGTGGGGCTGGTGCAGCATAATGACCCTGTTAGATACTGTGGGGCTGGTGCAGCATAATGTTAGATACTGTGGGGCTGGTGCAGCATAATGTTAGATACTGTGGGGCTGGTGCAGCATAATGTTAGATACTGTGGGGCTGGTGCAGCATAATGTTAGATACTGTGGGGCTGGTGCAGCACAATGACCCTGTTAGATACTGTGGGGCTGGTGCAGCATAATGTTAGATACTGTGGGGCTGGTGCAGCATAATGTTAGATACTGTGGGGCTGGTGCAGCATAATGACCCTGTTAGATACTGTGGGGCTGGTGCAGCACAATGACCCTGTTAGATACTGTGGGGCTGGTGCAGTATAATGTTAGATACTGTGGGGCTGGTGCAGCATAATGTTAGATACTGTGGGGCTGGTGCAGCATAATGTTAGATACTGTGGGGCTGGTGCAGCATAATGTTAGATACTGTGGGGCTGGTGCAGCATAATGACGCTTTCTATCGATCTGTTTGCCAAACTATTTGTCTCTCTCTACTAAGAAAACATGGCGTGCATCCCGAATAACACACTGTTCCATATATAGTGCACTACTACCCTATGGGCCCTGGTCAAAAGTAGTGCACTATAAAAGGAATAGGGTGTAATTTGGGATACAGACATAATATATTCAATAGTGAAGGTTATGCTTGAGATACATGAATACATGACAGTTTGATATACATAAAGATAATATATTTTCATTGTTGGACTTGTCTGTGTGGTGTGCAAATTGAAATATTTCATACAGACTGAATGACTAAATTAATTTCTGTAGGAATATTCCTCTAAAGCGGAGGTATGTCATGCTACGTCTGGAAACGTGTGTCTTTTGCTAAACTGAATCTGGTGGCTAGAAGGTGGATGAGAGAGGAGGAAGGGGAGGTCTAATTAGGTAGATGCAGTCATTACCATTAGTGGACCCAATAGAGTTTGGTTCTGTGGCATTAGAGTATAATAATTATTCTGTTCTGTTTTTATGTAGACCTGATGACCTCCATGATATTACTACCCAGTAACAAAGCTAAGGGCTCTATGTTGACCATGTCAACTACTTTTCTCCTTCCCCCCCCTTCTGACACCCAGGTGGCGACAAGCATCTCTTGCGTGCCTGGCAAATATCTCAGCTTGGCACTTGTCATCTCCCGTCTGGACTACAGCAACTCACAATTGGCTGGGCTCCCGGCTTGTGTCATCAAACCCCTGCAACTTATCCAGAATGCTGCAGCCCGCCTGGTTTTCAACCTTCCAAAGTTCTTCCATGTCCCCCCGCTCCTCCACACACTCCACTGGCTTCCAGTTGAAGCTCACATCCACTACAAGACCATGGTGCTTAGCTACAGAGCAGCAAGAGGAACTGCCCCTTCCTACCTTCAGGCTATGCTCAAACCCTACACCCCGACTCGAGCACTCTGTTCTGCCACCTCTGGTCTCTTGGCCCTCCCACCCCTACCGCAGGGCAATGTTGACATTGTTATGGCGTTGACAACGTTATAGTGTTACGGCGTTGACAACGTTATAGTGTTATGGTGTTGACAACGTTATAGTGTTATGGTGTTGACAACGTTATAGTGTTATGGTGTTGACAACGTTATAGTGTTATGGTGTTGACAACGTTATAGTGTTACGGTGTTGACATCGTTATAGTGTTATGGTGTTGACAAATGTTAATATTATTACCCAGTAACAAATAACCACATTGGGCCAATGGCTCTATGTTAACCATATATGGTTATTTATATATATATATATATTCATAGAGTGACAATATTATCCTCTGGACATCGAGGGGGCCCCGGCGTACTCTGTCCGTTCCATCCTGGATTCGAGGCATCGGGTGGGGGGCCTTCAGTACCTCGTGGAGTGGGAGGGGTACGGTCCGGAGGAACGGTGCTGGGTCCCGGTGATGGATATCCTCGATCCCTCCATGTTACGGGATTTCCACCATCGCAATCCGGCTCGCCCTGCTCCGCGTCCTCCTGGCCGTCCCCGAGTCCGGGGTCGGCGCGCTGCTGGAGCCGCGCGACAAGGGGTGGTATTGTCACGACTTCCGCCGAGGCTGCCTCCCCTCCTTGTTTGAGCAGGTTTCGGCGTTCGGCGTCACCGGCTTACTAGCTACTGCCGATCCATTTATCATCACTCCATTTGTCTTGTCTTCAATCACACACACCTGGTCCTTATCCCTCATTAGTCATGGTATAAGTGTTCCCTCTGCTTCCTTGTCTGTGTGGGTGATTGTTTATTGTGGAGGTTAGTGAAGCTCGGTGGAGCTCGTGTATTTTGTATCGACGGGAGTATTTTTCCCGTGTGCCTTGTATTTTCCAGTGCGCCTGTTTTGTGCCCTGGAGTGTGTTTGACGCGTTTCTGCGTAAACCTGTATTTTGCGGATTAAAGCCTGTTATTCTGTGATTTACCCTCCCTGCGCCTGACTCCTTCAACACCACCTCATCACAGTTGTTAACATAACTTCTGTCCTGATCTCCTCTGTGACATACAGTTATCAACAGACTGGAAATCATCTCCTGTTATTGCCACCGTGCAGCCATAAAGATCCTGGATGCATCCCAATTAGCACCCTCTGGTCAAAATAAGTGCACTGTGCAGGGAATAATGTGCTATATGGGATACAACCCTGGATGTTCCCTTCCGTTCCCCAGAGGTGACAAAGAGGCCAGACACAGGGGCACTATGGTCTCAAAGCCATTCACAGGGAGAAAGGAGGGGTGCTGAAGAATAGCTGGCAGGTGAGAGGTTGTCAGACCTTTTGTTGACCTTGTCACGTCTCTGTGTTTGAGTGTATAAAAGCAAAGCCCCTTTCAAACGTATAACTGCCCAGACACGAAGTCCTATGTTCTGAACCACTGAGGATCCGTTTCCCAGACGCAGATTGAGCCTTGTCCTGGACTAAAAAGAGAATCTCCATTAATCATGCTTTCTAGTCCTGGACTAAGCTTAATTTGCGTCTGGGAAACCGGCCCCTAAAGTACAAATATATAAAACCCAATCAATTCACTATTGGCATCTTTTAATCACATCTAATACTCTCAACGGAAGTTGCTTAATTAACAATATTGACATTGTTCTCTACTGACTAGGAAAGGAGGACAGGTTTAACTCAGATGAAAACAACAGTCAGCGCCACACTTTACTTTGTTAATCTGGAAACGGATATTAGCCCTGGCTTCCACTGAATGAGGGAGGGGAAATGAAACCCCACAATAGAATGGTTTACTATTGAAATGAGCCAGGCTGCACACTCCTCAATCCCCCCTCACCCCGTATACGCTGGGTTGTGTTCTATATGGCACCCTATTCCATATATGCCCTGATCAAAAGTAGTGCACTAAACGGTATAGGGAGCCATTTGGGACACAGCCTCCCTCATTCCCTTGCCTTCAGGTTTAAAGACCTGATAATGCTTTCAGCGTCTCACGGCCACAGATAATGACGTCAGCGTCTCACGGCCACAGATAATGACTTCAGCGTCTCACGGCCACAGATAATGACGTCAGCGTCTCACGGCCACAGATAATGACTTCAGCGTCTCACGGCCACAGATAATGACGTCAGCGTCTCACGGCCACAGATAATGACTTCAGCGTCTCACGGCCACAGATAATGACGTCAGCGTCTCACGGCCACAGATAATGACGTCAGCGTCTCACGGCCACAGATAATGACTTCAGCGTCTCACGGCCACAGATAATGACTTCAGCGTCTCACGGCCACAGATAATGACTTCAGCGTCTCACGGCCACAGATAATGACTTCAGCGTCTCACGGCCACAGATAATGACGTCAGCCATGCCTTTTTACTCTCATAAGCCACGCCTCCCGTTTCTTTGGACAGCTGGTGCCATACAGGACCCCCCACCCCCCCAATAGGGGGCCCAAATGGAACCCTATTCCTTATGTAGTGCACTACAAGAGAGCATTTGTGTTTGAGAATGAGCTAGAGAAGGAGAGAGAGAGAGAGAGAGAAGGAGAGAGAGAGAGAGAGAGAGAGAGAGAGAGAGAGAGAGAGAGAGAGAGAGAGAGAGAGAGAGAGAGAGAGAGAGAGAGAGAGAGACAGAGAGAGAGAGAGAGAGAGAGAGAGAGAGAGAGAGAGAGAGAGAGAGAGAGAGAGACAGAGAGAGAGAGAGAGAGAGAGAGAGAGAGAGAGAGAGAGAGAGAGAGAGAGAGAGAGAGAGAGAGAGAGAGACCCAGCACCTAGGACCCCTCTGGGCCAGTAGCGCAGGTAGCCATGGAGACAGTCCAATTCAGTAAATGACTGTGTCTACCCATATGAAAAAAATACTGTAATTTACTATAGTATGAATACTGTAGTATTACTATATTTACATACTATAGTATACATTGTAGTGTTTCTGCAGACTTTCCTGTAGTATTTACTGTAGTGTTTTGCAGACATTACTGTAGTATATTGTAATATTTACTGTAGTGTTTTGCAGACATTACTGTAGTATATTGTAATATTTACTGTAGTGTTTTGCAGACATTACTGTAGTATATTGTAATATTTACTGTAGTGTTTTGCAGACATTACTGTAGTATATTGTAATATTTACTGTAGTGTTTTGCAGACATTACTGTAGTATATTGTAATATTTACTGTAGTGTTTTGCAGACATTACTGTAGTATACTGTAATATTTACTATAGTGTTTTTGTTTTATCTTTGGCTTAGAAGTGGGGGCTTTCTCCTTGAGGAAACCTACTGGACAAATACTAAAAGAGCAAATGTTCCATAACCTGTAGGTACAGAACAGAACTGTGTTCACCACCAACAACCATCTCCAGTAAACTTGATGGTAAATTGGCATTAACTTTCTTCAAAAAGCCCTCAGCTAAGGTGTGATGCTTCTGATGGGTCAGACCAATGTCATCAGTCTCTACTCACAGACCTGACAATGTATTAACAATATTCAGTCATCAGTCTCTACTCACAGACCTGACAATGTATTAACAATATTCAGTCATCAGTCTCTACTCACAGACCTGACAATGTATTAACAATATTCAGTCATCAGTCTCGACTCACAGACCTGACAATGTATTAACAATATTCAGTCATCAGTCTCGACTCACAGACCTGACAATGTATTAACAATATTCAGTCATCAGTCTCTACTCACAGACCTGACAATGTATTAACAATATTCAGTCATCAGTCTCTACTCACAGACCTGACAATGTATTAACAATATTCAGTCATCAGTCTCTACTCACAGACCTGACAATGTATTAACAATATTCAGTCATCAGTCTCTACTCACAGACCTGACAATGTATTAACAGTATTCAGTCATCAGTCTCTACTCACAGACCTGACAATGTATTAACAATATTCAGTCATCAGTCTCTACTCACAGACCTGACAATGTATTAACAATATTCAGTCATCAGTCTCTACTCACAGACCTGACAATGTATTAACAATATTCAGTCATCAGTCTCTACTCACAGACCTGACAATGTATTAACAATATTCAGTCATCAGTCTCTACTCACAGACCTGACAATGTATTAACAATATTCAGTCATCAGTCTCTACTCACAGACCTGACAATGTATTAACAATATTCAGTCATCAGTCTCTACTCACAGACCTGACAATGTATTAACAATATTCAGTCATCAGTCTCTACTCACAGACCTGACAATGTATTAACAATATTCAGTCATCAGTCTCTACTCACAGACCTGACAATGTATTAACAATATTCAGTCATCAGTCTCTACTCACAGACCTGACAATGTATTAACAATATTCAGTCATCAGTCTCGACTCACAGACCTGACAATGTATTAACAATATTCAGTCATCAGTCTCGACTCACAGACCTGACAATGTATTAACAATATTCAGTCATCAGTCTCTACTCACAGACCTGACAATGTATTAACAATATTCAGTCATCAGTCTCTACTCACAGACCTGACAATGTATTAACAATATTCAGTCATCAGTCTCTACTCACAGACCTGACAATGTATTAACAATATTCAGTCATCAGTCTCTACTCACAGACCTGACAATGTATTAACAATATTCAGTCATCAGTCTCTACTCACAGACCTGACAATGTATTAACAATATTCAGTCATCAGTCTCTACTCACAGACCTGACAATGTATTAACAATATTCAGTCATCAGTCTCTACTCACAGACCTGACAATGTATTAACAATATTCAGTCATCAGTCTCGACT
>CM062487.1:54089152-54091652 GCA_031479575.1 Coregonus ussuriensis
CCTCCCCTCTCTCCCCTCCCTCCCCTCTGTTCCCTCTCTTCCCCTCTCTTCTCCTCTGTTCTATCCCCCCGTCTTTATTTCTTTAAGGAGAAAGAATGTCCTCTGTCAGTGTTAACATGAAAGGCAGTGATTGTCAGAGGGAAAGTAAATGACCCTTTCTTTCCGTCAAAATTAGGGGATAATTGCACACTGAGACATGTGTATGAAACAGTATGAAAATGCAACGGTGCCTCTGTATGGTAACATTTCTTAATGCATCATTACACTGCAGCCATTCATTCTCTTCAGATGAAAATGCCACAGCACCTTTGAAGGGAAATGTGGAGCGTGGTTGGATGTGCTCTATGAATGTGCTTTTCCACGGCAGACCAAACATATGTCAGTCAGTCCAACACCAAAGCCTCACACACACACACACACACACACACACACACACACACACACACACACACACACACACACACACACACACACACACACACACACACACACACATATATATATACTCACACATACATACACACATACATACACACACATAGATACATACACTACACCGACCCACAACCATATGGACACACACAGAACCTTAAACTGTGACTGACCCAATATGAAGGAAAGCTTTGACAATGTACAGACTCAGTGAGCATAGCCTTGCTATTGAGAAAGGCCGCCGTAGGCAGACCTGGCTCTCAGGAGAAGACAGGCTATGTGCACACTGCCCACAAAATGAGGTGGAAACTGAGCTGCACTTCCTAACCTCCTGCCAAATGTATGACCACGTGAGAGACACATATTTCCCCTCAGATTACACAGACCCACAAAGAATTTGTCCATATCTACTGGGTGAAATACCACAGTGCGTTTCACGCCCTGACTCTAGGGACTCCTATTTGTTGAGTCAGGGTGTGTATATACTATGTTGTGTTGTTCTATGTTATAGGTTCTAGTATGGGTATTTCTATGTTGGCCGGTGTGGTTCCCAATCAGAGGCAGCTGTCGCTCGTTGTCTCTGATTGGGGACCATACTTAGGCAGCCTATTGGCACTAGTGGGTTGTGGGATCTTGTTCCGTGTGAGGTATGTTGTTTGTGTACCTTGGACTTCACGTTTCGTTTCTTGTTTTGTCGTTGTGTTTAATAGTTAAATAAACATGTATGCATATCACGCTGCGCCTTGGTCTGACCCGTTTATCAACGAACGTGACAGAAGATCCCACCAAACGAGGACCAAGCAGCGTGCCCAGGAAGAGCGAATTGCCATGGCACAGGTGGGCAAATGGTGGTCATGGGAGGAGATATTTGCGGGGAAAGGGCCATGGGCGAAGGTAGATGCCCAGGAAGGAGAGGAGCAACGGCAACACAGAGGACGCCGGTCGAGGAGGAAGCCCGAGAGACAGCCCCAATAAAACAATTTTGGGGGGCTAAAAGGGTGGTTGGCGGAGCCTAGTGTTAGAGCAGAGCCAACTCCCCGTACTCACGCGAGGAGGCGTGTGACTGGGCAGGCTCCGTGTTATGCGGAGCTACGTACTGTGTCGCCAGTGTGCCGGCACAGTCCTGTACGTCCTGTGCTTGCACCACGCACGTGCCGTGCAAAGATGGGCATCCAGCCAGGACGGGGTGTGCCGGCTCAACGCTCCTGGTCTCCAGTACGCCTCCTCGGTCCCGCATATCCTGCACCGGTTCTACGTACTGTATCGCCAGTACGCGTGCACAGCCCAGTGCGTCCTGTGCCAGCGCCCCGCATGTGTAGTGCGAAAGTGGGTAGCCAGCCAGGATGGGTTGTGCCAGCTCTCCGCTCCAGACCTCCAGTCCGCCTTCGCAGTCCGGTCCGGCCCGTTCCTGCTCCTCGCACCAAGCCTGTGGTGCGCGTCGCCAGCCCGGTCCGGCCTGTTCCTGCCACTTGCACCAAGCCAGTAGTGCGCGTCGCCAGCCCGGCCCGGCCTGTTCCTGCTCCTCGCACTAAGCCAGTGGTGCGCGTCGCCAGCCCAGCCCGGCCTGTTCCTGCTTCTCGCACCAAGCCAGTGGTGCGCGTCGCCAGCCCGGCCCGGCCTGTTCCTGCCCCTCGCACCAAGCCAGTGGTGCGCGTCGCCAGCCCGGTCCGGCCTGTTCCTGCCACTTGCACCAAGCCAGTGGTGCGCGTCGCCAGCCCAGCCCGGCCTGTTCCTGCTTCTCGCACCAAGACAGTGGTGCGTGTCGCCAGTCCGACCCGGCCTGTTCCTGCTCCTCGCACCAGACCAGTGGTGAGTGTGTCCAGTCCGGCACGGCCCGTGCCTGTTCCACCGATGCCTGGTCCGGCACCAGTCAGCAGCTCCAGTCCGGAGCCAGAGCAGTCCGCTCCACCGGTGCCTGATCCAGCTCCAGTCAGCGGCTCCAGTCCAGACCCAGACGTCAGCCCCTCTCCAGGTTCGGGGTCTCCTACACCAGGGTCCAGACAGGGCTTGGAGTATAGTGGGAGGAAGGAGAGGGGAAGCAGCGCGCCGAGGTCCAGACCAGACCAGG
>CM062487.1:54096652-54151652 GCA_031479575.1 Coregonus ussuriensis
ACCAGCTCTGGCTAATAGTGGTCATGTTTACAGCTAAGAGGAACCAGCTCTGGCTAATAGTGGTCATGTTTACTGTTAAGAGGCACCAGCTCTGGCTAATAGTGGTCATGTTTACTGTTAAGAGGCACCAGCTCTGGCTAATAGTGGTCATGTTTACAGCTAAGAGGAACCAGCTCTGGCTAATAGTGGTCATGTTTACTGTTAAGAGGCACCAGCTCTGGCTAATAGTGGTCATGTTTACTGCTAAGAGGAACCAGCTCTGGCTAATAGTGGTCATGTTACTGTTAAGAGGAACCAGCTCTGGCTAATAGTGGTCATGTTTACAGCTAAGAGGAACCAGCTCTGGCTAATAGTGGTCATGTTTACTGTTAAGAGGAACCAGCTCTGGCTAATAGTGGTCATGTTACTGTTAAGAGGAACCAGCTCTGGCTAATAGTGGTCATGTTTACAGCTAAGAGGCACCAGCTCTGGCTAATAGTGGTCATGTTTACTGCTAAGAGGAACCAGCTCTGGCTAATAGTGGTCATGTTTACTGCTAAGAGGAACCAGCTCTGGCTAATAGTAGTCATGGTTACTGCTAAGAGGAACCAGCTCTGGCTAATAGTGGTCATGGTTACTGTTAAGAGGCACCAGCACTATTAAACTCTCTCTGACACACTCCAGTGGAGAACCCTGTGTGTGTCCCAAACAGTACCCTATCAGGCCCTGGTCTAAAGTAGTGCACTATATTGGGAATAGGGTGCCATTCTCTGGTCTAAAGTAGTGCACTATATAGGGAATAGGGTGCCATTCTCTGGTCTAAAGTAGTGCACTATATAGGGAATAGGGTGCCATTCTCTGGTCTAAAGTAGTGCACTATATAGGGAATAGGGTGCCATTCTCTGGTCTAAAGTAGTGCACTATATAGGGAATAGGGTGCCATTCTCTGGTCTAAAGTAGTGCACTATATAGGGAATAGGGTGCCATTCTCTGGTCTAAAGTAGTGCACTACATAGGGAATAGGGTGCCATTCTCTGGTCTAAAGTAGTGCACTATGTAGGGAATAGGGTGCCATTCTCTGGTCTAAAGTAGTGCACTACATAGGGAATAGGGTGCCATTCTCTGGTCTAAAGTAGTGCACTATATAGGGAATAGGGTGCCATTCTCTGGTCTAAAGTAGTGCGCTATGTAGGGAATAGGGTGCCATTCTCTGGTCTAAAGTAGTGCACTATATAGGGAATAGGGTGCCATTCTCTGGTCTAAAGTAGTGCACTATATAGGGAATAGGGTGCCATTCTCTGGTCTAAAGTAGTGCACTATATAGGGAATAGGGTGCCATTCTCTGGTCTAAAGTAGTGCACTATATAGGGAATAGGGTGCCATTCTCTGGTCTAAAGTAGTGCACTATATAGGGAATAGGGTGCCATTCTCTGGTCTAAAGTAGTGCACTATATAGGGAATAGGGTGCCATTCTCTGGTCTAAAGTAGTGCGCTATATAGGGAATAGGGTGCCATTCTCTGGTCTAAAGTAGTGCACTATATAGGGAATAGGATGCCATTCTCTGGTCTAAAGTAGTGCACTATATAGGGAATAGGGTGCCATTCTCTGGTCTAAAGTAGTGCACTATATAGGGAATAGGGTGCCATTCTCTGGTCTAAAGTAGTGCACTATATAGGGAATAGGGTGCCATTCTCTGGTCTAAAGTAGTGCACTATATAGGGAATAGGGTGCCATTCTCTGGTCTAAAGTAGTGCACTATATAGGGAATAGGGTGCCATTCTCTGGTCTAAAGTAGTGCACTATATAGGGAATAGGGTGCCATTCTCTGGTCTAAAGTAGTGCACTATATAGGGAATAGGGTGCCATTCTCTGGTCTAAAGTAGTGCACTATATAGGGAATAGGGTACCATTCTCTGGTCTAAAGTAGTGCACTATATAGGGAATAGGGTGCCATTCTCTGGTCTAAAGTAGTGCACTATATAGGGAATAGGGTGCCATTCTCTGGTCTAAAGTAGTGCACTATATAGGGAATAGGGTGCCATTCTCTGGTCTAAAGTAGTGCACTATATAGGGAATAGGGTGCCATTCTCTGGTCTAAAGTAGTGCACTATATAGGGAATAGGGTGCCATTCTCTGGTCTAAAGTAGTGCACTATATAGGGAATAGGGTGCCATTCTCTGGTCTAAAGTAGTGCACTATATAGGGAATAGGGTGCCATTCTCTGGTCTAAAGTAGTGCACCATATAGGGAATAGGGTGCCATTCTCTGGTCTAAAGTAGTGCACTATATAGGGAATAGGGTGCCATTTGGGACAGGACCTGAGCTATATGCTGCTGTACGCCTGGGAAACTGATCTAGATGTAGTTCAATGTAACACCAAGTACAGTGTGGACCACTGACTATGTTCTTGTAAATCGGTCGGTAAGGAACCGTCCTCCTAGCGCTTGCATGGCCGATAGACAGGGTTGTTCTGATTCTGAATTAGTTGTTCACCACTCTAACAGGCTAGGGAAATATAACCCTTAATAGACAGCAAAGTGTCTCCTTTAGTGTGCCGGAGACGTATTGGTCCTGTCTGTTATAATCAATATGTGGAGATGTGTAAGCACAACTCTGAGAGCATAGTGTGACAGAACATGGGAAGATGACAGGTAGGTAGCCTTTTGTCTATTGGATGTTGCTCAAGCCATTTCTTTACAGGCTGTACCAACTCTCCTGAATCAACGCCTGTTACAGTATCTGAGAGAGAGAGACGGAGGGAATGAGAGAGAGAGGGTGAGAGAAACAGAGGGTGAGAGAGACAGAGGGTGAGAGAGAGAGATGGAGAGAGAGAGGCAGAGAGAGAGGTAGAGAGAGAAAGGACAGATGGAGAGGGAGAAAGGACAGATGGAGAGGGAGAGAGAGAAAGGACAGATGGAGAGAGAGAGAGAGAGCGGGAGAGAGACGGAGGGAGAGAGAGACAGAGGGAGAGAGAGACAGAGGGAGAGAGAGACAGAGAGAGAGCGAGAGAGAGAGAGAGAGAGAGAGAGAGAGAGAGAGAGAGAGAGAGACAGACGGAGAGAGAGACGGAGGGAGAGGGAGAGAGACAGAGGGCGAGAGAGACAGAGGGAGAGAGAGATACGGAGGGAGAGGGAGAGAGACAGAGGGAGAGAGAGACAGAGACAGAGACAGAGGGAGAGAGACGGAGGGAGAGAGAGATACAGAGGGAGAGGGAGAGAGACAGAGGGAGAGAGAAAGAGACAGAGACAGAGGGAGAGAGACGGAGGGAGAGAGAGAGACAGAGGGAGAGAGAAAGAGACAGAGGGAGGGAAGGAGAGCGAGACAGAGAGAGAGAGAGACAGACAGAGGGAGAGAGAGAGAGACAGAGGGAGAGAGAGAGAGAGACAGAGACAGAGGGAGAGAGGCGGAGGGAGAGAGAGATACGGAGGGAGAGGGAGAGAGACAGAGGGAGAGAGAAAGAGACAGAGACAGAGGGAGAGAGACGGAGGGAGAGAGAGAGACAGAGGGAGAGAGAGAGAGAGAGAGAGACAGAGGGAGAGAGAGAGAGACAGAGGGAGAGAGAGAGAGAGAGAGAGAGAGAGAGAGAGAGAGAGAGAGAGAGAGAGAGAGAGAGAGAGAGAGAGAGAGAGAGAGAGAGAGAGAGAGAGAGAGAGAGAGAGACAGAGGGAGAGAGAGAGAGAGACGGAGGGAGAGAGAGAGAGGGACAGAGGGAGAGAGAGAGAGAGAGACGGAGGGAGAGAGAGAGAGAGAGAGACGGAGGGAGAGAGAGAGAGAGAGAGAGAGACAGCGGGAGAGAGAGAACAAAGAAAGAGTAAGAGAGAGAAAACAGTACAGGCTGACATCACAGCATAGCAGCAAGACTCAGGTCTACTCTACCCTCTCCACTTCAGCTGTCTGTCTGTCTGTGTATCTGTCTGTCTGTCTGTCTGTCTGCGTATCTGTCTGTCTGTCTGTCTGCCCACTTTAACGCAGCACTATACAGGCTTTAGAAGGTACGGTCTGTATCACTGTATCAGTGTACTGTCATAGTGCTGACTATCAAGTGTTCAATATTTACACCTTACTGTGTTCTAATATTTACACCTTACTGTGTTCTAATATTTACACCTTACTGTGTTCTAATATTTACACCTTACTGTGTTCTAATATTTACACCTTACTGTGTTCTAATATTTACACCTTACTGTGTTCTAACATTTACACCTTACTGTGTTCTAATATTTACACCTTACTGTGTTCTAATATTTACACCTTACTGTGTTCTAATATTTACACCTTACTGTGTTCTAACATTTACACCTTACTGTGTTCTAATATTTACACCTTACTGTGTTCTAACATTTACACCTTACTGTGTTCTAATATTTACACCTTACTGTGTTCTAATATTTACACCTTACTGTGTTCTAACATTTACACCTTACTGTGTTCTAATATTTACACCTTACTGTGTTCTAATATTTACACCTTACTGTGTTCTAATATTTACACCTTACTGTGTTCTAATATTTACACCTTACTGTGTTCTAAATATTTACACCTTACTGTGTTCTAATATTTACACCTTACTGTGTTCTAACATTTACACCTTACTGTGTTCTAATATTTACACCTTACTGTGTTCTAATATTTACACCTTACTGTGTTCTAATATTTACACCTTACTGTGTTCTAATATTTACACCTTACTGTGTTCTAATATTTACACCTTACTGTGTTCTAATATTTACACCTTACTGTGTTCTAATATTTACACCTTACTGTGTTCTAACATTTACACCTTACTGTGTTCTAATATTTACACCTTACTGTGTTCTAATATTTACACCTTACTGTGTTCTAATATTTACACCTTACTGTGTTCTAATATTTACACCTTACTGTGTTCTAATATTTACACCTTACTGTGTCTCCTATTGAAGAGTGTCTGCTTTTTTTCAGAGAACGTTCTAAGAATGTTATTTAAAAACATTTACAGTGCCTTCAAAAAGTATCAAACACTTTGACTTTTTCCACATTTTGTTGTGTTACAGCCTATATTTAAAATGGATAAAATTGAGATGTTGTGTCACTGGCCTACACACAATACCCCATAATGTCAAAGTTTAATTATGTTTTTAGAAAATGTTATCAATTAATAGAAATGTCAATAAGCAATCAACCCCTTTGTTATGGCAAGCCTAAATAATAGTAATATGGTTTCATATATTTTTGTTAGCTGCATGTGTGACATAACTCCACCAGTCATATTTATGATATCATTAGCAAAGATTCTAAATTTCTCAATTTTTTTCCAAAAAAATATATATTTTTAAACAATTAGTGTATTTTAGTTTAACCATAATATTTGTTGTATTGTTTGTTCTGTCTTTTCTGGTGGATTAAACTGAAATTGCAACCAACTTTCTATGGCTTGTTGTCACGATCGTTTATGGAAGAGACGGACCAAGGCGCAGCGTGATGAGCGTACATATTTAATTAGTACTTAACACACGAACAAAACAACAAATAAACGAAACGTGAAGTCCTAGGTTACACAACACAAACCTTACGGAACAAGATCCCACACCCACTAGTGCCAAACAGGCTGCCTAAGTATGGTCCCCAATCAGAGACAACGAGATACAGCTGCCTCTGATTGGGAACCACCCTGGCCAACATAGATCTACATGATCTAGAAAACACAACATAGAAAATATGACATAGAAACTCCACACCCTGGCTCAACATTTAAGAGTCCCCAGAGCCAGGGCGTGACACTTGTTTTAAAAAATAGCAATATTTTGGAGATTATTCCATTTTCAAATAACCGAAAGTGAGAGGTTGTAATCTGAATAAAGGGAAAAAGGCCATTCTTGAACATTGGGTGAGACAATTTTACTAATCTGCTAGAGAACCAGTTCAGATTAAAGTATAACTTCTGTATGACTGAAGCCTTTAGTGAGAGGTCTAACGCTTTAATATTTAATCATTTCTGTCCTCCGAATTCATATTCATTATATAAATAGGCCCATTTACTTTTGTCTGTCTTGCCGTTCCAAATAAAATGGAGTATTTCATGCACATACAATTTAAAAAGCAGGTCGCTAGGTGTTGGCAAGGCCATGAGCAAATAGGTAAACTGGGATATTACTAAAGAGTTCATCAGGGGGATTTTTCCACAAATAGACAAGTATTTACCTTTCCATGGCAGCAAGAGCTCATCTATTTTTGCTAACTTTCTATTAAAATGTATTGTAGTGAGATAATTTATTTCTTTTGGGATATGAATACTGAGTATGTCCACATCACCGTCGCACCATTTTATTGGTAAACTACACAGTAATGTAAAAGTTGTATTTTGTAGTGATCCAATACTTAATATAGTACACTTATCATAATTTGGTGTTAATCCAGAGAGGTTAGAAAAAGGTATCTAGATCCTCTATGAGGCTGTGGAGGGATCCAAATTGTGGATTTAAAAGAAAACATGAATCATCAGCCTACAATGATACTGTCAGAATGCGACAGTGAAATGCGGTAGGCGAAGTCAAACGCAGGGCACAGAGGTTACTGGAAACATACTTTACTTGAAAGTAACCAAAGAAGAAAACAATCTCCACACAAGGAGGAAAAACAACCCGCACACGAACACTGCCGATGACGAATACAATAACACACAACACACAATGAACGACAGATGGTTGAATAGGGAACACAATACAACGTAATGGGGAACAGGTGTACACAATCAGGACACAACAAGTCAAACACCGAAACATAGATCGGTGGCAGCTAGTACTCCGGGGACGACGAACGACGAAGCCTGCCCGAGCAAGGAGGAGGAGCAGCCTCGGCTGATTCCGTGACAGATACCTTTCTTGTTGAGTATCTGATAATCTACCATTTTTATAGGAGTGGTTAAAACATGCTAATAACGGTCCTCTGAGTACATAAAAAAAAGGTTTGGTATACCTCGACTGGAGTTTGCCCGGATTTAATTGCATTTGGCAATAATTATAATTCCTAATAATTTCACGTGTCTTTCTGTTAATTTTACATTATGAATAGAAGAAAAAAAATCCATACAATTAACTTTGGTTAGTGTAGATGGAGGAGAAACATATGCTTAAAGTACTTTGCTTCCTCTTTCAAAATATTGTTTGGTGAATCCTGGGTGACGTCATTTGGTACAAGTTTCATTAATGTATTTTTGGAAGCATTTCTATGTTGAAGATTTAAAAAGAATTTGGTGTTTTTTTTCCCCATATTCCATCCAGTTCTCTTTCTTTTTGATAATATATTACACTTGATCTTTCTTGAATAAGTTCCTCCATTTCTTTTTGTTTTTCCTCTAACTTATTCTGTGCCTCTATGGTCCAGTTTTTATTGCTATCCACCGTTAGTCCCTCTATTTCCATTGTTAATTTGGACTCTTCTGACCCAAATTGCTTTTGTTTTAGAGATGAGTATTGAATTGTAGTGTCAAATACAATAAGGGGTTCTGCTGTACCTATGTTATGTCGGAAAAAAAAGTCTGTAATAAATTATTCTGTCCTAGTTAAAAACAAGTTATCATCCAATAGGCTTTGATTAAATGTCCAATATCCTCGCCCTGTTGGAAATTCAGTAAGAGTAATGTATATGCCATATGGTTGATGGTACGACTGCATTCTGTCCCCTATCAACACTTTTTGAACTTTTGGTGCCAGCGAGAATGACATAAGAAAGTATTGAAGATGACTAGCTTGATTGAGTCTCCGTCATGTATATCTCACTAGGTCAGGATATTTAACCCTCCATTAATCCACTAGTTCCAATATATCCATAATATTCGTGAGTTCCTTAAGTGCATGAGGGTGATAGTTTGTAGTGTGCTTTCCTTTACGGTCCATTGAGGTATTTAAAACCGTATTATAATCTCCCAACATAATGATAGAGTCTTGTATTGCTTGTAGGTTTGATCAATTATTATATATATTTTCAAAGAAGCGTGGATCATCATTATTTGGACCGTATAGATTAATGAGCCAAATCTGTTTATGGTCCAATAACATATTTAAAATAATCCATCTACCTTGCGGATCTGTTTGGACAATTTGCACATTCGGATCACAATTATTGTTAATTAATATCATCACCCCCTTTGAGTTTCTTTGCCCATAGGAGAAGTGTATTCCCTTTTTCCACACAACTTCATCTAAAATTGTTGAATGAGTTTCCTGTAAACTATAAATATTATATTCTGTCTCTTTTAGCCAGGTAAATACTGATCATCTTTTTTTATTATGTGCTAGGCCATTACAATGTCATGGTTGTTGAAGAACGGGTCAGACCAAGGCGCAGCGTGAAATGCATACATGTTTATTAAACTGAACAAACTTACAAAAAACAACAAAAGGCAACGAAACGTGACGTCGGAAGGCTGTACACTAACAAGCCCAAACTCACCGAACACAAGCAAGATCCCACAACGCAGGCAGGAAAACTGGCTGCCTAAGTATGATCCCCAATCAGAGACAACGAGCGACAGCTGCCTCTGATTGGGAATCACACCCGGCCGAACATAGAAATGCAAACATAGAATGTCACCATAGAAAACACACACACGATATACACGCCCTGACCAAACTAACTAGAGTTATATAGGTCAGCGCATGACATACAATTATAACTGGCTATACTTATTTCGCATTTACCATGGTGAGATACAAGTTTCAATTCTATTTATCATAATATACACTACCGTTCAAAAGTTTGGGGTCACTTAGAAATGTTTTTTTGGTCCATTAAAATAACATCAAATTGATCAGAAATACAATGTAGACATTGTTAATGTTGTAAATGGCTATTGTAGCTTGAAACGGCTGATTTTCAATGGAATATCTACATAGGCGTACAGAGGCCCATTATCAGCAACCATCAGTCCTGTGTTCCAATGGCACGTTGTGTTTGCTAATCCAAGTTTATCATTTTAAAAGGCTAATTGATCATTAGAAAACCCTTTTGAAATTATGTTAGCACAGCTGAAAACTGTTGTGCTGATTAAAGAAGCAATAAAACTGGCCTTCTTGAGACTAGTTGAGTATCTGGAGCACCAGCAATTGTGAGTTCGATTACAGGCTCAAAATAGCAAGAAACAAATAACTTTCTTCTGAAACTCGTCAGTCTATTCTTGTTCTGAGAAATGAACGCTATTCCATGCGAGAAATTGCCAAGAAACTGAAGATCTCGTACAACGCTGTGTACTACTCCCTTCACAGAACAGCGCAAACTGGCTCTAACCAGAATAGAAAGAGGAGTGGGAGGCCCCGGTGCACAACTGAGCAAGAGGACAAATACATTAGAGTGTCTAGTTTGAGAAACAGACACCTCACAGGTCCTCAACTGGCAGCTTCATTAAATAGTACCCGCAAAACACCAGTCTCAACGTCAACAGTGAAGAGGCGACTCCGGGATGCTGACCTTCTAGGCAGAGTTGCAAAGAAAAAGCCATATCTCAGACTGGCCAATAAAAAGAAAATATTAAGATGGGCAGTCTGAGATATGGCTTTTTCTTTGCAACTCTGCCTAGAGTTTCGATTCTATTTATCATAATATATGTTTGCAAACTTACCAATAAAAAGTACCATAGTGATTGAGTGTACACATATAGTGCATTTGGAAAGTAGTCAGACCCCTTGACTTTTTCCACATTTTATTACGTTACAGCCTTATTCTAAAATAGATTAAATTGTTTTTTTCCCCTCATCAATCTACACACATTACCCCATAATGACAAAGCAAAAACAGATTTTTAGAAAATGTTGCTAATTTATTACAAATAAAAAACGGAAATATGACATTTACATAAGTATTCAGACCCTTTACTCAGTATTTTGATGAAGAACATTTGGCAGCGATTACAGCCTTGTGTCTTCTTGGGTATGATGCTACAAGTTTGGCACACCTGTATTTGGGGAGTTTCTCCTATTCTTCTCTGCAGATCCTCTCAAACTCTGAGGTCCTGAGCATTCTGGAGCAAGTTTTCATCAAGGATCTTTCTGTACTTTGCTCTGTTCATCTTTCCTTCAATCCTGACTAGTCTCCCAGTCACTACTGCTGAAAAACATCCCCACAGCATGATGCTGCCACCATCATGCTTCACTAGAGGGATGGTGCCAGGTTTCCTCCAGACATGACTCTTGGCATTCAGGCCAAAGAGTTCAATCTTGGTTTCCTCAGACCAGAGAATCTTGTTTCTCATGGTCTGAGAGTCCTTTAGGTGCCTTTTGGCAAACTCCAAGCGAGCTGTCATGTGCCTTTTACTGAGGATTGGCTTCCGTCTGGCCACTCTACCATAAAGGCCTGATTGGTGGAGTGCTGCAGAGATGGTTGTCCTTCTGGAAGGTTCTCCCATCTCCACAGAGGAACTCTAGAGCTCTGTCAGAGTGACCATCGGGTTCTTGGTCACCTCCCTGAGCAAGACCTTTCTCCCCCGATTGCTCAGTTTGGTCGGGCAGCCAGCTCTAGGAAGAGTCTTGGTGGTTCCAAACTTCTTCCATTTAAGAATGATGGAGGCCACTGTGTTCTTGGCGACCTTCAATGTTGCAGACATTTTTTGGTACCCTTCCCCAGATTTGTGCCTCGACACAATCCTGTCTCGGAGCTCTACGGACAATTCCTTCGACCTCATGGCTTGGTTTCTGCTCTGACATGCACTGTCAACTGTGGGACCTTATATAGACAGGTGTGTGCCTTTCCAAATCATGTCCAATCAATTGAATTTACCACAGGTGGACTCCAATGAAGTTGTAGAAACTTCTCAAGGATGATCAATTGGAAACTGGATGTATCTGAGCTCAATTTCAAGTCTCATAGCAAAGGGTCTGAATACTTATGTAAATAAGGTATTTTATATTTTTATTTATTTATAAATTTGCACAAAAAAAAACTGTTTTCGCTTTGGTATTGTCGTTTGATGAGTATTTTTATTTTTATTTATTTAATCAATTTTAGAATAACAAAATTTGGAAAAAGGGAAAGGGTCTGACTACAGCTGTACCATGATATTTGCAAGGAGACCGCCAATTGTTCTCCACTATTCCATCCGCTAAAACCTCACCCCATCCCAAGTTGGGTTGTCAACCGGATCCCAGAGCCCCTGAGTGACCGGGACCCATCCTTTAAAAAGAGCACACAGTGCCACCCACAGAACAGAAGCAGATCAACCGCCAAAAGCATTTCCAACGCCCTCAGCTCGATTGTATTATGTACAGTTATTTCAAAATACATATATACAGTGGGGAGAACAAGTATTTGATACACTGCCGATTTTGCAGGTTTTCCTACTTACAAAGCATGTAGAGGTCTGTAATCAAAAATCCAGAAAATCACATTGTATGATTTTTAAGGAATTCATTTGCATTTTATTGCATGACATAAGTATTTGATCACCTACCAACCAGTAAGAATTCTGGCTCTCACAGACCTGTTCGTTTTTCTTTAAGAAGCCCTTCTGATCTCCACTCATTACCTATATTAACTGCACCTGTTTGAACTCGTTACCTGTATAAAAGACACCTGTCCACACACTCAATCAAACAGACTCCAACCTCTCCACAATGGCCAAGACCAGAGAGCTGTGTAAGGACATCAGGGATAAAATTGTAGACCTGCAGCTTGGTGAGAAGGCAACAACTGTTGGCGCAATTATTAGAAAATGGAAGAAGTTCAAGATGACGGTCAATCACCCTTGGTCTGGGGCTCCATGCAAGATCTCACCTCGTGGCGCATCAATGATCATGAGGAAGGTGAGGGATCAGCCCAGAACTACATGGCAGGACCTGGTCAATGACCTGAAGAGAGCTGGGACCACAGTCTCAAAGAAAACAATTAGTAACACACTACGCCGTCATGGATTAAAATCCTGCAGCGCACGCAAGGTCCCCCTGCTCAAGCCAGCGCATGTCCAGGCCCATCTGAAGTTTGCCAATGACCATCTGGATGATCCAGAGGAGGAATGGGAGAAGGTCATGTGGTCTGATGAGACAAAAATTGAGCTTTTTTGGTCTAAACTCCACTCGCCGTGTTTGGAGGAAGAAGAAGGATGAGTACAACCCCAAGAACACCATCCCCACCGTGAAGCATGGAGGTGGAAACATCAGTCTTTGGGGATGCTTTTCTGCAAAGGGGACAGGACAACTGCACCGTATTGAGGGGAGGATTGATGTGGCCATGTATCGCGAGATCTTGGCCAACAACCGCCTTCCCTCAATAAGAGCATTGAAGATGGGTCGTGGCTGGGTCTTCCAGCATGACAACTACCCGAAACACACAGCCAGGGCAACTAAGGAGTGGCTCCGTAAGAAGCATCTCAAGGTCATGGAGTGGCCTAGCCAGTCTCCAGACCTGAACCCAATAGAAAATCTTTGGAGGGAGCTGAAAGTCCGTATTGCCCAACGACAGCCCCGAAACCTGAAGGATCTGGAGAAGGTCTGTATGGAGGAGTGGGCCAAAATCCCTGCTGCAGTGTGTGCAAACCTGGTCAAGACCTACATGAAACGTATGATCTCTGTAATTGCAAACAAAGGTTCTGTACCAAACATTAAGTTCTGCTTTTCTGATGTATCAAATACTTATGTAATGCAATAAAATGCAAATTAATTACTTAAAAATCATACAATGTGATTTTATGGATTTTGGTTTTAGATTCCGTCTCTCACAGTTGAAGTGTACCTATGATAAACATTACAGACCTCTACATGCTTTGTAAGTAGGAAAACCTGCAAAATCTGCAGTGTTTCAAATACTTGTTCTCCCCACTGTATGTGTATCTTAATTTCCACAATTAACAAATAATATGAGTAATCATGTAGGCAGGAGGATTGTTACCTATAACTAGGATTGCCATTACAAAAATTACATTTTTGGCAAGCAATTATTATTTTAGCAAACATTTATTGTGATTCATCTTATTTTGTTCCTAACATCATTATCCCATAGCAACAGATGATACACACACACACACAGACACACACACACACACACACATAGACACACACAGACACACACACACACACACACATACACAGACAGACACACACACACACACACACACACACAAAGACGCACACACACACACACAGACACACACACCCACACACAGACACACACACTCACACACACTCCCCACCCTTCCCCCACTAACAACCATGAGTTCAGATGTTCAACAGTTATTCCGTCCCCGAGCTCAACTCAAGAAAGGACAGTTGTGGCTGTTTGAGAAGGCATGCAAAATTGAGCATGAATGGGGAGATTTGATTAATGTCAAGTCGTAGATACACCCCCTTCCACTGTAACACACACACGCTGGTCCCCCGTTGTGACAATTTTCACAGGCATCTCTGAGTAGTCAGACCTTTTGATTATTTTGTGCCGCCAGGGCCACAATAATTTGCCCCCTCTCTGATTGTCCGAGTGTGACCCCCTCCCCATGGGTTACTGCAGCCAGTGTTGCCAGCACTGCCACAACCTGGGTGGGGGCACCCCACCTGAATCCCCACCGGCTGATCCCCAAATGTCTTGTTCATTATGCTCCCCCACCAGGGGGCTCTTTGTAGGACCAACCCTGTAAGCTCAGAAATTTGAGGGGGCGGCGTTGCTTTAGTGGGTCTCTGACCGCGTTTATCTTTCTGCCTTGGCTGCATATTTGCAGCAGGCCTATAAAACAGATAAGGACTTCTTCTTAGTGTATGGGTCGCTCAGGTGGGTGTCTAGGAACATAGGGTTGGGGACCATTCCATCATGGTAGGACAATAAATAAATACAATTTATTTTAAAATGAATATCCCATATCTGCACAAAATTGAAAGCTCTCTCTCTCACAACTCCTGCTCGCAGACACACATGGGCTCTGGCTTTTGCAAACATTTTCTTTTTTTACTCACTTAACTCCACACTTTCCAAACACAAAAACACACACCCCACCTTCCATCACAATACTCCCTCACTAACAATACGATTAAAAGTCTTATAGAAACATGTTCTCAGAACGTTATTGGGTATTCCATCTTCTGTGTGAGTAGTGCTGCTAAATTACACCACCTCTTTTCCTTACACGCCAAACTGTGTTTTTATACCCAACTATCTATATATCCCTTTAGACTCCATCCCTCCATCCCTCCCCTCCTTTAGACTCCATCCCTCCATCCCTCCCCTCCTTTAGACTCCATCCCTCCATCCCTCCCCTCCTTTAGATTCCATCCCTCCATCCCTCCCCTCCTTTAGACTCCATCCCTCCATCCCTCCCCTACTTTAAACTCCATCCCTCCCCTCCTTTAGACTCCATCCCTCCATCCCTCCCCTCCTTTAAACTCCATCCCTCCCCTCCTTTAAACTCCATCCCTCCATCCCTCCCCTCCTTTAAACTCCATCCCTCCCCTCCTTTAAACTCCATCCCTCCATCCCTCCCCTACTTTAAACTCCATCCCTCCCCTACTTTAAACTCCATCCCTCCCCTCCTTTAGACTCGTCCCTCCATCCCTCCCCTCCTTTAAACTCCATCCCTCCATCCCTCCCTTACTTTAAATTCCATCCCTCCATCCCTCCCTTACTTTAAACTCCATCCCTCCATCCCTCCCCACTTTAAAACTCCATCCCTCCCCTACTTTAAACTCCATCCCTCCCCTCCTTTAAACTACATCCCTCCATCCCTCCCCTCCTTTAAGCTACATCCCTCCCTTCCTTTAAACTCCATCCCTCCCCTCCTTTAAACTCCATCCCTCCATCCCTCCCCTCCTTTAAACTCCATCCCTCCCCTCCTTTAAACTCCATCCCTCCATCCCTCCCCTACTTTAAACTCCATCCCTCCCCTACTTTAAACTCCATCCCTCCCCTCCTTTAGACTCGTCCCTCCATCCCTCCCCTCCTTTAAACTCCATCCCTCCATCCCTCCCTTACTTTAAATTCCATCCCTCCATCCCTCCCTTACTTTAAACTCCATCCCTCCATCCCTCCCCACTTTAAAACTCCATCCCTCCCCTACTTTAAACTCCATCCCTCCATCCCTCCCCTCCTTTAAGCTACATCCCTCCCTTCCTTTAAACTCCATCCCTCCCCTCCTTTAAACTCCATCCCTCCATCCCTCCCCACTTTAAAACTCCATCCCTCCCCTACTTTAAACTCCATCCCTCCCCTCCTTTAAACTACATCCCTCCATCCCTCCCCTCCTTTAAGCTACATCCCTCCCTTCCTTTAAACTCCATCCCTCCATCCCTCCCCTCCTTTAAACTCCATCCCTCCCCTACTTTAAACTCCATCCCTCCCCTCCTTTAAACTACATCCCTCCATCCCTCCCCTCCTTTAAGCTACATCCCTCCCTTCCTTTAAACTCCATCCCTCCCCTACTTTAAACTCCATCCCTCCCCTCCTTTAGACTCCATCCCTCCATCCCTCCCCTCCTTTAAACTCCATCCCTCCCTTCCTTTAAACTCCATCCCTCCATTCCTCCATTCCTCCCCTACTTTAAACTCCATCCCTCCCCTACTTTAAACTCCATCATCCCTCCCCTCCTTTAGACTCGTCCCTCCATCCCTCCCCTCCTTTAAACTCCATCCCTCCATCCCTCCCTTACTTTAAACTCCATCCCTCCATCCCTCCCATACTTTAAACTCCATCCCTCCCCTCCTTTAAACTCCATCCCTCCATCCCTCCCCTACTTTAAACTCCATCGCTCCATCCCTCCCCTCCTTTAAACTCCATCCCTCCATCCCTCCCTTACTTTACATTTACATTTTAGTCATTTAGCAGACGCTCTTATCCAGAGCGACTTACAGTTAGTGAATACATTTTTTTTTATACTGGCCCCCCGTGGGAATCGAACCCACAACCCTGGCGTTGCAAACGCCATGCTCTATCAACTGAGCTACATCCCTGCCGGCCATTCCCTCCCCTACCCTGGACGACGCTGGGCCAATTGTGCGCCGCCCATGAGTCTCCCGGTCGCGGCCGGCTGCGACAGAGCCTGGATACGAACCAGGATCTCTAGTGGCACAGTTAGCACTGCGATGCAGTGCCTTAGACCACTGCGCCACTCAGGAGTACAACACACTTTAAACTCCATCCCTCCATCCCTCCCCTCATTTAAACTCCATCCCTCCCCTCCTTTAGACTCCATCCCTCCATCCCTCCCCTACTTTAAACTCCATCCCTCCATCCCTCCCCTCCTTTAAACTCCATCCCTCCCCTACTTTAAACTCCATCCCTCCCCTCCTTTAAACTCCATCCCTCCATCCCCCCCCTCCTTTAAACTCCATCCCTCCCCTACTTTAAACTCCATCCCTCCATCCCCCCCCCTCCTTTAAACTCCATCCCTCCCCTACTTTAAACTTCATCCCTCCCTTCCTTTAAACTCCATCCCTCCATCCCTCCCCTCCTTTTATTTTTTTATTTATTTTTTATTTCACCTTTATTTAACCAGGTAAGCCAGTTGAGAACAAGTTCTCATTTAAAACTGCGACCTGGCCAAGCAACACAGAGTTACATATGGGGTAAAAAATACATAAAGTCAAAAATACAACAGAAAATATATATACAGTGTGTGCAAATGTAGCAAGTTATGGAGGTAAGGCAATAAATAGGCTATAGTGCAAAATAATTACAAAAGTATTAACACTGGAATGCTAGATGTGCAAGAGATTATGTCCATCCCTCCATCCCTCCCCTCCTTTAAACTCCATCCCTCCCCTCCTTTAAACTCCATCCCTCCCCTCCTTTAAACTCCATCCCTCCATCCTCCCCTACTTTAAACTCCATCCCTCCCCTACTTTAAACTCCATCCCTCCCCTCCTTTAGACTCGTCCCTCCATCCCTCCCCTCCTTTAAACTCCATCCCTCCATCCCTCCCTTACTTTAAACTCCATCCCTCCATCCCTCCCCTCCTTTAAACTCCATCCCTCCATCCCTCCCCTCCTTTAAACTCCATCCCTCCATCCCTCCCTTACTTTAAACTCCATCCCTCCATCCCTCCCCTCCTTTAAACTCCATCCCTCCCTCCATCCCTCCCTTACTTTAAACTTCATCCCTCCATCCCTCCATCCCTCCCCTCCTTTAGACTACATCCCTCCATCCCTCCCCTCCTTAAAACTCCATCCGTCCCCTACTTTAAACTCCATTCCTCCCCTCCTTTAGACTCCATCCCTCCATCCCTCCCCTCCTTTAAACTCCATCCCTCCACTCCTTTAAACTCCATCCCTCCCTTACTTTAGACTCCATCCCTCCATCCCTCCCCTCCTTTAAACTCCATCCCTCCATCCCTCCCCTCCTTTAAACATTCAAGTGCACTTTATCCCTGCCGTGCCCCCTCCCCTCCCCTCCCCTATGCTCTCACTACTGTAAGGCGCTTTGGATAAGAGCGTCTGCTAAATGACTGAAATATAAAATATATATTGAAGAGGATGTGTGTATGCAGCTATGAAAGGTACAGCTGTGTGTGGTGTGTCCTCTCTCTCTCCCTTCCCCCTCTTTTTCTCTCTGAGTACATTTACATGCACACTAATAATTCTATATTAAACTGGTTATGGCAGAAGGCCGAACATGGCATTAGTCATGTAAACATCTTGATCGGCATTCCAGCGGTATATTTGATCATGGGGTATCACAAGCCTCACACTTATGCACTAGTGAAGTGAGTTCGGAAAAACTGAAAGTATGCATCTTATAAATAGTTTTCACATACAAACGTTATATGTCCAAACTCAGAATCAAAAAGTATTCGCAAAAATAACATGGTCGTTTTATTTTGATTGGAGATTTTCTGCATTTATCAAAAGTACCATCAGGTAGCCTGATTTCAGACGTGTCCATGTAAACAGGATTATTAGGGGAATCGTTCTTCTTGCAAAGCATGTAAACATTTTAAACAAACTATTGCATTTACATTTACATTTACATTTTAGTATTAACCTGACTATCCACAATAATCACATTATTGTGTGCATGTAACCGTGCTATCTCTCCCCCCTCCCCTCTCTCTCTCTCTCTCTCTCCCCCCCTCCCCTCTCTCTCTCTCTCTCTCTCTCTCTCTCTCCCCCTTCCCCGCTCTCTCTCTCTCTCTCTCTCTCTCTCTCTCTCTCTCTCTCTCTCTCTCTCTCTCTCTCTCTCTCTCTCTCTCTCTCTCTCTCTCTGTCTCTCTCTCTCTCTGCCGATGGGTAGAAGCCACTTCACATCCGTTTAGAGCGGAGCATGGGGAGTAGTGGTCCATTCAAACACACCTCTCTCCTCTCACACTGAAACACCCACATGGAGATAGACAGACACCCAATCACACGCTCATCTATTCAAACACACGTCTGCCCACAGAATATAAAGGAGCCTCTTTATGACATGGATTAAAGCTAATGACGCCAATGCACACAGTGCCTTGCAAAAGTATTCATCCCCGTTGGTGTTTTTCCTATTTTGTTGTCATCCGGCTCTTAATTGTGTTTGTTTGTCATGTTCTGGGGTTCTGTGACTAGTCTAGCCTCAGGTGAAAGATAATTATTTCTTATTTTTTATTTCTTACAGAAAATAAATTACATGATACCAACACAATGCATAAGCAATACTTAGAAAATACAGTAAGATCAAACAGGCCAGGCAAGGCTGTGTCACGAATCGTTACATGAACCGGACCAAGGTGCAGCGTGATAAGCGTACATTCTTTTAATGAGTGCACACACGAACAAAACAATAAACGATACGTGAAGTCCTAGGGTTAAACACAAACCTTACGGATCAAGATCCCACAATTAACTGGTGCCAAAAAGGCTGCCTAAGTATGGTCCCCAATCAGAGACAACGAGAATCAGCTGCCTCTGATTGGGAACCAGCCTGGCCAACATAGAAAACACGAACTAGAACACAACATAGAAAATAACGCATAGAAACTCCACACCCTGGCTCAACATATAAGAGTCCACAGAGCCAGGGCATGACAGGCTGAATAATGACTGTTATTTCCATCTGTAATCTTTGCTGCTGTTCTCATTCTACCCATCCAATCTTGTGTCCTCTGATCTCTCCCTCTAAACCACTATGCAAACAGAGCAAAGGGCAGCTACAGTGCCTTGCAAAAGTATTCATCCCCCTTTGGCGTTTTTCCTATTTTGTTGCATTACAACCAGTAATTTAAATTGTTTTTTATTTGGATTTCATGTAATGGACATACACAAAATAGTCCAAATTGGTGAAGTGAAATTCAAAAAAGAACTTGTTCAAAAAATTCAAAAAAATAAATAACGGAAAAGTGGTGCGTGCATATGTATTCACCCCCTTTTCTATAAAGCCCCTAAATAAGATCTGGTGCAACCAATTACCTTCAGAAGTCACATAATTAGTTAAATAAAGTCCACCTTTGTGCAATCTAAGTGTCATATGATCTGTCACATGATTTAAGTACATATACACCTGTTCTGAAAGGCCACAGAGTCTGCAACACCACTAAGCAAGGGGCACCACCAAGCAAGCGGCACCATGAAGACCAAGGAGCTCTCCAAACAGGTCAGGGACAAAGTTGTGGAGAAGTACAGATCAGGGTTGGGTTATCAAAAAAAATCAGAAACTTTGAACATCCCACAGAGTACCATTAAATCCATTATTAAAAAATGGAAAGAATATGGCACCACAACAAACCTGCCAAGAGACGGCCGCCCACCTAAACTCACGGACCAGGCAAGGAGGGCATTAATCAGAGAGAGCAACAAAGAGACCAAAGATAACCCTGAAGGAGCTGCAAAGCTCCACAGCGGAGATTGGACTATCTGTCCATAGGACCACTTTAAGCCGTACACTCCACAGAGCTGGGCTTTACGGAAGAGTGGCCAGAAAAAAGCCATTGCTTAAAGAAAAAAAGAAGCAAACACGTTTGGTGCTCGCCAACAGGCATGTGGGAGACTTCCCAAACATATGGAAGATGGTACTCTGGTCAGATGAGACTAAAACTGAGCTTTTTGGCCATCAAGGAAAACGCTATGTCTGGCACAAACCCAACACCTCTCATCACCCCGAGAACACCATCATGGTGGCAGCATCATGCTGTGGGGATGTTTTTCATCGGCAGGGACTGGGAAACTGGTCAGAATTGAAGGAATGATGGATGGCGCTAAATAGAAGGAAATTCTTGAGGGAAACCTGTTTCAGTCTTCCAGAGATTTGAGACTGGGACGGAGGTTCACCTTCCAGCAGGACAATGACCCTAAGCATACTGCTAAAGCAATTCTCGTGTTGTTTAAGGGGAAACATTTAAATGTCTTGGAATGGCCTAGTCAAAGCCCAGACCTCAATCCAATTGAGCATCTGTGGTATGACTTAAAGATTGCTGTAAACCAGCGGAACCCATCCAACTTGAAGGAGCTGGAGCAGTTTTGCCTTGAAGAATGGGCAAAAATCCCAGTGGCTAGATGTGCCAAGCTTATACAGACATACCCCAAGATACTTGCAGCTATAATTGCTGCAAAAGGTGGCTCTACAAAGTATTGACTTTGGGGGGTTGAATAGTAATGCACGCTCAAGTTTTGTGTTTTTTTGTCTTATTTCTTGTTTGTTTCACGATAAAAAATATTTTGCATCTTAAAAGTGGTGGGCATGTTGTATAAATCAAATTATACAAACCCCCCAAAAATCAATTTTAATTCCAGGTTGTAAGGCAACAAAATAGGAAAAATACTTTCGCAAGCCACTGTAGTAAAGACCACTCTCATTATGGATTCTAGATTGCTTCCATATACAGTACTGAATGTTGTGGTGCAGTATTAAAACATTAGAACATACTACTACAGCACTTATATATCCATACAGCACTACAGTACTTATAGACCCAGGAACTTATAGGCCCATACAATAGGGTAAAATATTAGGTCCAGAGATGTTCCTCTCCTCAGGTGACAGTACAGTAGGTAGGTCCAGAGATGTTCCTCTATACTCAGGTTAGGGTACAGTAGGTATGTCCAGAGATGTTCCTCTATACTCATGCATCTCAGTTATCAGTAAAGAGGACTCCCAGAGGTCCAATGGTCATATCCCTGGGGGTGACATGCCTTTGTAATGGGTAATTGATGAGTTGATGGACCTGAAATTGATTTGTGTAGTTCTGTAGTCGTGTTGTGAAAGAACATTCTAAGCTATATGCCTGAAGGGACTATCATCTAACCAAGCTATTATCAAAGTATTCAGATGCTGGTCTCCACTAAAGCATGGAAACAGACACAGGCATGGTGGGTTCAAATACTATTTGAAATCATGTCAAATACTTTATTTGTGCTTGATTGAGCTTGCCTGTCGTAATGAGCCAATATATTTGTCCCACAACTGCAAACTTCGCTCATCTGGCATTCCAGTCAGGCTAGAGCTAACGCTCAGTGAAAGATTTCCAATAGTATTTGAACCCAGGTCTGTACAGGCAGCCTCCATGTCCTGACCATAAATAAATGAGGAGATCAATAGTGGTTACAGGGTGAAACCTCACTACTCATTAGCTGGCCTGTATTCAGTGTGTAAAGCTGCCAATGGAGCCAATTGCCTTTTGGAATGGTAAGGAATAGGATCACACTTAGCGTGTCCACCCACTCTGCCCAGGGTGGTTGAAAAGGCGCATTGGTGATAACATTTACAGTAACCGAAAGGTCGCTGGTTCTAATGGGAATCGAACCTACAACCCTGGCGTTGCAAACGCCATGCTCTACCAACTGAGCTACATCCCTGCCGGCCATTCCCTCCCCTACCCTGGACGACGTTGGGCCAATTGTGCGCCGCCCCATGGGTCTCCCGGTCGCGGCCGGCTACTGGATTTGAACCAGGATCTCTAGTGGCACAGCTAGCTAGCACTGCGATGCAGTGCCTTAGACCACTGTGCCACTCGGGAGAGTAGAGCAGAGAGAACAGTCTATGACTAGGGTGGCTGGAGTCTCTAGGGTGGATGGAGCCTCTGACACCGCCTGGTATAGAGGTCCTGGATGGCAGGAAGCTTGGCCTTCCTCTGACACCGCCTGGTATAGAGGTCCTGGATGGCAGGAAGCTTGGCCTTCCTCTGACACCGCCTGGTATAGAGGTCCTGGATGGCAGGAAGCTTGGCCCCAGTGAGCCTCAGTTCTCTCACAGCATCCAGTTTAGCTGACTCAGTTCTCTCACATAATCCAGTTTAGCTGACTCAGTTCTCTCACAGCATCCAGTTTAGCTGACTCAGTTCTCTCACATAATCCAGTTTAGCTGACTCAGTTCTCTCACATAATCCAGTTTAGCTGACTCAGTTCTCTCACATAATCCCGTTTAGCTGACTCAGTTCTCTCACATAATCCAGTTTAGCTGACTCAGTTCTCTCACATAATCCAGTTTAGCTGACTCAGTTCTCTCACATAATCCAGTTTAGCTGACTCAGTTCTCTCACAGCATCCAGTTTAGCTGACTCAGTTCTCTCACATAATCAAGTTTAGCTGACTCAGTTCTCTCACAGCATCCAGTTTAGCTGACTCAGTTCTCTCACATAATCCAGTTTAGCTGACTCAGTTCTCTCACATAATCCAGTTTAGCTGACTCAGTTCTCACACATAATCCAGTTTAGCTGACTCAGTTCTCTCACATAATCCAGTTTAGCTGACTCAGTTCTCTCACATAATCCAGTTTAGCTGACTCAGTTCTCTCACATAATCCCGTTTAACTGACTCAGTTATCTCACATAATCCAGTTTAGCTGACTCAGTTCTCTCACATAATCCAGTTTAGCTGACTCAGTTCTCTCACATAATCCAGTTTAGCTGACTCAGTTCTCTCACATAATCCAGTTTAGCTGACTCAGTTCTCTCACATAATCCAGTTTAGCTGACTCAGTTCTCTCACATAATCCAGTTTAGCTGACTCAGTTCTCTCACATAATCCAGTTTAGCTGACTCAGTTCTCTCACATAATCCAGTTTAGCTGACTCAGTTCTCTCACATAATCCAGTTTAGCTGACTCAGTTCTCTCACATAATCCCGTTTAGCTGACTCAGTTCTCTCACATAATCCAGTTTAGCTGACTCAGTTCTCTCACATAATCCAGTTTAGCTGACTCAGTTCTCTCACATAATCCAGTTTAGCTGACTCAGTTCTCTCACATAATCCAGTTTAGCTGACTCAGTTCTCTCACAGCATCCAGTTTAGCTGACTCAGTTCTCTCACATAATCCAGTTTAGCTGACTCAGTTCTCTCACATAATCCAGTTTAGCTGACTCAGTTCTCTCACATAATCCAGTTTAGCTGACTCAGTTCTCTCACATAATCCAGTTTAGCTGACTCAGTTCTCTCACATAATCCAGTTTAGCTGACTCAGTTCTCTCACATAATCCAGTTTAGCTGACTCAGTTCTCTCACATAATCCAGTTTAGCTGACTCAGTTCTCTCACATAATCCAGTTTAGCTGACTCAGTTCTCTCACATAATCCAGTTTAGCTGACTCAGTTTTCTCACAGCATCCAGTTTAGCTGACGAGCCGTTCGATATTGCATGACCTGATGATTAGATGTGTGCTGATGACGCATGGGCACCTTGGCAACGTATTCATTCCAGATCCTGCCAACAGGCAATAACCCTGCTCTGACCACCAACCAGCAAACGTTAGACAGTATGTGAGGTAGGTCCCTCTTTGGCCAGAGGATTTCTGCTACGTTTGACAGTATGTTAGACAGTATGTGAGGTAGGTCCCTCTTTGGCCAGAGGATTTCTGCTCTGCTGGATAGCTGGATCTGTTAGTGCTTCAACAACATGATAAAAACATGATGAAGATGCTGCTTGACTCTTCAAGGGCTTTAGGCTACATCAAAGACCATCAAACACCTGCATTGTTTACAAAAAGATAATTGGCAACCAACCGTTCTCAACAGACTGCAACCTTCCGTTCTCAACAGACTGCAACCTTCCGTTCTCAACAGACTGCAACCTTCCGTTCTCAACAGACTGCAACCTTCCGTTCTCAACAGACTGCAACCTTCCGTTCTCAACAGACTGCAACCTTCCGTTCTCAACAGACTGCAACCTTCCGTTCTCAACAGACTGCAACCTTCCGTTCTCAACAGACTGCAACCTTCCGTTCTCAACAGACTGCAACCTTCCGTTCTCAACAGACTGCAACCAACCGTTCTCAACAGACTGCAACCTTCCGTTCTCAACAGACTGCAACCTTCCGTTCTCAACAGACTGCAACCTTCCGTTCTCAACAGACTGCAACCAACCGTTCTCAACAGACTGCAACCTTCTGTTCTCAACAGACTGCAACCTTCCGTTCTCAACAGACTGCAACCTTCCGTTCTCAACAGACTGCAACCTTCCGTTCTCAACAGACTGCAACCAACCGTTCTCAACAGACTGCAACCTTCTAACACCAAAACAAGCTGTACATATTAGTAGGGTGTCTAATCAAAAACGTGTCTTTTGACCAATGGGTAAAATAATATGTTAATTGTATAGATACTCCTCTAAGAAAACCAACGGTCCAAACCTCATGTCTCTTTCATAATCTGTTCTAAAGCTATTTGTCACGGTTTCGGCCGAGGCAGCTCCTCCTCCTTGTTCGGGCGGGTTTCGCCGGTCGTCGTCTCCGGAGTACTAGCTGCCACCGCTCCATGTTTCCTGTTTGATTAGTTTTGTCTGTTAGCCACACCTGTCTTGTGTTATGTCTCATTAAGCACCCTATTTAGTTTCCTTGTTGTTAGTGTAGTGTTGTGTGTAATTGTTTTGTGTCAGGGGTTTTGTGCATTACCCGTGTTTCGGCACGCCATTTGCTATTTAGCTTCCTCCTCGGTTGAGGAGAGTTTTGCGCCCTGTGTTTGTGCGCTCGTGTTTTGACGCCTGTGTGCGTCTTTTGGCCTCTGGCTGTTTTTGGATTTATTTTGCACTCTCCAGTAAAGTCTTGTTGGCCTGTCTCTCTGCTTCTGCGCCTGATTCCACACCACACCATTTCTAACATCGTGACAGAATTACACACCTGATATGGAATCAGCAGGAGCACACGTCGACAGCGTGGAGGAACGTCTCCTGGGACAAGAGCATCGCATCAATCGGATCGGGCACGCTTTGGAGGGCGTCATGGACACCCTTCGGCGATGGGAAACCAGCGGTGTTCCCACAGCCCCACCTGTCGCTCCTTCACCACCAGACAACCATCCCACCCCTCTACCGGAACCCAGTGGAATTCGGCTCTCGCTCCCGAGGGCGTACGACGGCTCCGCTGCCGGGTGTCAGGGGTTCCTTTTGCAAGTGGAGCTCTACCTGGCCACCATACACCCGGCGCCCTCGGGATACGAGAGCGTTTCCGCCCTCATCTCCTGTCTCACCGGCAAGGCGTTGGAGTGGGCCAACGCCGAATGGAGGGGAATAGACTCCGCCACAGTCACCTATGCGGAGTTCTCCCGCCGTTTCCGTGCGGTCTTTGACCATCCACCAGAGGGAAGAGCGGCGGGGGAGCGTCTATTCCACCTCCGACAGGGGATGAGGAGCGTTCAAGAGTTTGCGCTGGAGTTCCTCTAGCGGCTGATGCGGGGTGGAATGAGAAGGCCCTCATAGACCACTTTAGGTGTAGCCTTAGGGAGGACGTCCGCAGGGAGTTAGCTTGTAGGGACGCTACATTAACGTTCGACCAGCTTGTGGACATGGCTATTCGTCTGGACAACCTACTCACGACTCGCGGACGTCCCAGATGGGGGCCTCCCATTCCACCCTCCAGCGCCTCCGAGCAGAGTCCGATGGAGCTTGGAGGGGCTGGCGCTAGAGGGAGAAGAGGTAGGAACCCGAGGGGGGCAGTCTCCTGCACCAGGTGTGGCCGCGGAGGGCACACCGCGGCTAGGTGCTGGGGAGGGTCCTCTGAGGAGGGCAGGCCATACAGTGGGGAGTCCTCCCAGGTGAGTAGGCGCCCTACTTACCCAGAGCTTTCTGTCGTCCACTTTACATTACCTGTTTGTTTTCCACAGGTTGCACCTCGTTCCCAGCATAAGGCGCTAGTCGATTCAGGCGCAGCTGGGAATTTTATAGATCGTAAATTCTGTGTTAAGTTAGGGATTCCCCTCCTTCCAGTCGATAAGCCTTTCCCCGTACATGCCTTAGATAGTCGTCCGTTAGGATCTGGGTGGATCGGGGAGCTCACAGCGCCACTTAGGATGATGACGCAGGGGGGTCATGAGGAGATGATTCAACTCTATCTGATTGACTCTCCTGCGTATCCGGTGGTACTGGGGCTTCCCTGGTTGACTACCCACGATCCTACTATTTAGTGGCGAGAGAAGGCTCTTAAAGGGTGGTCTGCTCAGTGTGAGGGGTTATGTCTGGGTGTTTCCGTAGGGGCGACCTCGGTGGAGAGTCCGAACCAGATGTCAGCACTGCACATTCCTCCTGAGTATGAGGATTTGGCACTCGTGTTTAGTAAGACCCGAGCGGCACGATTGCCACCTCATAGACAGGGGGATTGTGCGATAGACCTCCAGACAGGAGCCGCGCTTCCGCGGAGCCATGTGTATCCTTTGTCACAGGAGGAGAAAAGGGCAATGGAAACTTACATTGCCGAGTCTCTGAGACAGGGATACATACGGCCCTCTACTTCTCCCGCGTCCTCAAGCTTCTTTTTTGTGAAGAAGAAGGATGGAGGTCTGCGTCCGTGTATTGACTACCGCGGTCTCAATCAGGTGACTGTTAAATATAGTTATCCACTTCCGCTGAGTGGGACTATGACGGAGTCATTACACGGGGCACGGTTCTTCACAAAATTGGACCTCAGGAGCGCATATAATTTGGGGCGCATTAGGGAGGGCGATGAGTGGAAGACAGCATTTAGTACTACCTCCGGCCATTACGAGTATCTCGTCATGCCATATGGGTTAATGAATGCTCCATCAGTCTTCCAATCGTTTGTAGATGAAATTTTCCGGGACATGCAGGCGCAGGGAGTGGTGGTGTACATCGATGATATTCTGGTGTACAGTCCTACTCGGGCCGAGCATGTAGCCCTGGTGCGCAGGGTATTGAGGAGACTTGTTGGAGCATGACCTGTATGTCAAGGCTGAGAAATGTCTGTTCTTTCAGGAGTCAGTTTCCTTTTTGGGTTACCAGTTGTCTGCGTCAGGGGTGAGAATGGAGGTGGACCGAGTGTCCGCCGTGCGTAATTGGCAAACCCCAACGACGGTTAAAGAGGTGCAGCGGTTTTTGGGTTTTGCGAATTACTACCGGAGGTTTATCTGGGGTTTTGGACAGGTGGCAGCTCCCATTACGTCTCTTCTGAAGGGGGGTCCGGTGCGCTTGCAGTGGTCGGCTGAGGCGGACAGGGCTTTTGGGAGACTGAAGGACCTGTTTACCTCGGCTCCGGTGTTGGCGCACCCGGATCCCACTTTACCTTTCCAAGTTGAGGTGGACGCGTCTGAGGCCGGTATTGGGGCCGTTCTATCTCAACGCTCGGGTACACCACCTAAGCTCCGCCCCTGTGCTTTTTATTCTAAGAAGCTCAGTCCGGCGGAGCGGAATTATGACGTAGGGGACACAGGGAGCTGTTAGCCGTAGTACAGGCCCTAAAGGTGTGGAGGCATTGGCTTGAGGGGGCTCAGCACCCTTTTCTCATTCTGACCGATCACCGTAACCTGGAATACATTCGGGCAGCTAGGAGACTGAATCCTCGCCAGGCTCGATGGACTATGTTTCTCGCCCGGTTTGTGTTTAAGATCACTTACATCCCTGGGTCCCAGAACGGGAAGGCAGATGCTCTGTCCCTGCCGGTATGACGCGGAGGAGAGGGTGCGTGGAGTCCATTCCCATACTACCGGAGTCTTGTCTGGTGGCACCGGTGGTGTGGGAGGTCGATGCGGAGATCGAGCGGGCGTTACGTACCGACCCTAGTCCTCCACAGTGTCCGGTGGGTCGGACGTACGTCCCGCTCGAGGTCCGGGATCGGTTGATTTATTGGGCTCACACGTCTCCCTCCTCTGGACATCCGGGTATTGGTCGGACAGTGCACTGCCTTAGTACGAAGTACTGGTGGCCAAGTTAGCCAGGGATGTGAGGGTTTATGTCTCCTCCTGCTCAGTGTGTGCCCAGTGTAAGGCACCCAGACACTTGCCCAGGGGTAAATTACAGCCCCTGCCCGTTCCACGACGACCCTGGTCTCACCTATCGGTGGATTTTGTTACCGATCTTCCCTCCTCACAGGGGAATACCACCATCCTGGTCGTTGTGGATCGGTTCTCTAAGGCCTGTCGTCTCCTTCCCATGCCGGGTCTTCCTACTGCCCTACAGACCGCTGAGGCTCTATTCACTCACGTCTTCCGGCATTACGGGGTACCCGAGGATATAGTGTCCGATCGAGGCCCCCAGTTTACCTCCAGAGTCTGGAGAGCATTTATGGAACGTTTGGGGGTCTCGGTGAGCCTTACCTCGGGTTACCACCCGGAGAGCAATGGGCAGGTCGAAAGAGTCAACCAGGATGTGGGTAGGTTTCTGAGGTCATATTGTCAGGGCCGGCCGGAGGAGTGGGCGAGATATGTGCCCAGGGCCGAGATGGCACAGAACTCTCTCCGCCACTCCTCCACTAGACTAACCCCTTTTCGGTGTGTATTAGGGTACCAGCCGGTTCTGGCACCGTGGCATGAGAGCCAGATCGAGGCCCCCGCTGTGGATGAGTGGGTACGGCGCTCGGAGGAGACGTGGAGCGCTGCTCACGTCCATCTGCAGCGTGCCATACGTCGACAAAAGACGAGCGCCGACCTACACCGCAGTGAGGGGCCAGTGTACGCACCTGGAGATCGAGTCTGGCTCTCAACCAGAAACCTACCCCTCCGCCTGCCCTGCTGGAAGCTGGGTCGGCGGTTTGTGGGGCCTTTTAAAGTCCTGAGGAGATTGAATGAGGTGTGTTACAGGTTAGAACTACCTATTGATTACAAGAATATTAACCCCTCATTCCATGTGTCTCTCCTCAGGCCGGTGGTAGCTGGTCCACTCCAGGACTTCGAGATTGAGGAGACTCCTCCGCCCCCGTTGGAGATCGAGGGGGCTCCGGCGTACACTGTTCGGACCATCCTGGATTCGAGACACCGGATGGGGGGTCTCCAATATCTCGTGGAGTGGGAGGGGTACGGTCCGGAGGAGCGGTGCTGGGTGCCGAGGAGGGACATTCTGGATCCGTCCCTGATGACCGAATTCCATCGTGGTCATCCTACGCGCCCTGCTCCGTGTCCTCCTGGGCGTCCCCGAGGCCGGAGGCGGCGCGCGGCCGGAGCCGCGCGTCAAGGGGGGGGTACTGTCACGGTTTCGGCCGAGGCAGCTCCTCCTCCTTGTTCGGGCGGGTTTCGTCGGTCGTCGTCTCCGGAGTACTAGCTGCCACCGCTCCATGTTTCCTGTTTGATTAGTTTTGTCTGTTAGCCACACCTGTCTTGTGTTATGTCTCATTAAGCACCCTATTTAGTTTCCTTGTTGTTAGTGTAGTGTTGTGTGTAATTGTTTTGTGTCAGGGGTTTTGTGCGTTACCCGTGTTTCGGCACGCCATTTGCTATTTAGCTTCCTCCTCGGTTGAGGAGAGTTTTGCGCCCTGTGTTTGTGCGCTCGTGTTTTGACGCCTGTGTGCGTCTTTTGGCCTCTGGCTGTTTTTGGATTTATTTTGCACTCTCCAGTAAAGTCTTGTTGGACTGTCTCTCTGCTTCTGCGCCTGATTCCACACCACACCATTTCTAACATCGTGACACTATTGGAGTTTTCACCCTTGTCGGATGGCCAGAAATAGGGTGATTCAATCAATGGAGGCCAGAGAAAAAAAAGTAGCATCACGTCAGCTAAGCTGTGGCTACCTGACAGGACTCACATTTGAACTCGTCATCTTTCTTCTCGAATCCAGAGGACAGAAAACAATATGGAGGTAAGACCAATTTTGATTTTGAGACATTTAGTATTTTCAACCTTTACAGACGGCCACCACAACATGCGAAATCCTCAGATGTCGCTGTGAGAAAGCCTCACCACTCTGTCAACAGAGCTCAGTGCTTATTATGGGATGTATTAGGTTATTAAATACAACATTTTTGATATAATGTTAATAATATGGTGGAGAAAGACCCCACTGAACGATTCAGAACATGACAAATCATATTTGACCTGGTAAAATGTATTTTATTACATAAGGAAGTTACATTTCATAACCAAAACGTGTTTTCAACCACCCTGGGCAGAGTGGGTGGACACCCTACATGTAATCCAATTCCTTACCATTCCATAAGGCAATTGGCTCCATTGGCAGCTTTACACACTGAATACAGGCCAGTGCTCTGCAGTAGTAAGGGAACTTGGCTAGATCATTGCATATAGCCTTGCTATCACAATATGGACCTAAGTGCCAGGTCTGTTTATGATGTATCTGCAGCAAAAAATTCAATTTGGAAGACACCAGAGGAGGACAATCAATTAGCAACAGTCTCTTCTCCATGCCCCCAGCCATTCCAGCCTTAACAGGTGCGATAAATCAACAAGCCACACCCCCGCTACGCCGTTAGCTGCCTTGGTAGTCAATGCAGCCAGCTACGCCGTTACAGCCCTCGCTAGGCTACTACACCGTTAGACAGTTACACGCTAACTAGGCTACTACACCGTTAGACAGTTACACGCTAACTAGGCTGCTACACCGTTAGACAGTTACACCCTAACTAGGCTACTACACCGTTAGACAGTTACACGCTAACTAGGCTACTATACCGTTAGACAGTTACACGCTAACTAGGCTACTACACCGTTAGACAGTTACACGCTAACTAGGCTACTACAACGTTAGACAGTTACACCCTAACTAGGCTACTACACCGTTAGACAGTTACACCCTAACTAGGCTACTACACCGTTAGACAGTTACATGCTAACTAGGCTACTACACCGTTAGACAGTTACATGCTAACTAGGCTACTACACCGTTAGACAGTTACACGCTAACTAGGCTACTACACCGTTAGAAGTACGCTACTACACCGTTAGACAGTTACACGCTAACTAGGCTACTAGACAGTTACACGCTAACTCGGCTACTACACCGTTAGACAGTTACACGCTAACTAGGCTACTACACCGTTAGACAGTTACACCCTAGCTAGGCTACTACACCGTTAGACAGTTACACGCTAACTAGGCTACTACACCGTTAGACAGTTACACGCTAACTAGGCTACTACACCGTTAGACAGTTACATGCTAACTAGGCTACTACACCGTTAGACAGTTACACGCTAACTAGGCTACTACACCGTTAGACAGTTACACGCTAACTAGGCTACTAGACAGTTACACCCTAACTAGGCTACTACACCGTTAGACAGTTACACGCTAACTAGGCTACTACACCGTTAGACAGTAACACCCTAACTAGGCTACTACACCGTTAGACAGTTACAACCCTAACTAGGCTACTACACCGTTATTAGACAGTTACACGCTAACTAGGCTACTACACCGTTAGACAGTTACACGCTAACTAGGCTACTACACCGTTAGACAGTTACACGCTAACTAGGCTACTACACCGTTAGACAGTTACACGCTAACTAGGCTACTACACCGTTAGACAGTTACACGCTAACTAGGCTACTACACCGTTAGACAGTTACACGCTAACTAGGCTACTACACCGTTAGACAGTTACACGCTAACTAGGCTACTACACCGTTAGACAGTTACACCCTAACTAGGCTACTACACCGTTAGACAGTTACACCCTAACTAGGCTACTACACCGTTAGACAGTTACACGCTAACTAGGCTACTACACCGTTAGACAGTTACACGCTAACTAGGCTACTACACCGTTAGACAGTTACACGCTAACTAGGCTACTACACCGTTAGACAGTTACACGCTAACTAGGCTACTACTACACCGTTAGACAGTTACACCGCTAACTAGGCTACTACACCGTTAGACAGTTACACGCTAACTAGGCTACTACACCGTTAGACAGTTACACCCTAACTAGGCTACTACACCGTTAGACAGTTACACCCTAACTAGGCTACTACACCGTTAGACAGTTACACGCTAACTAGGCTACTACACCGTTAGACAGTTACACGCTAACTAGGCTACTACACCGTTAGACAGTTACACCCTAACTAGGCTACTACACCGTTAGACAGTTACACCCTAACTAGGCTACTACACCGTTAGACAGTTACACCCTAACTAGGCTACTACACCGTTAGACAGTTACACGCTAACTAGGCTACTACACCGTTAGACAGTTACACCCTAACTAGGCTACTACACCGTTAGACAGTTACACCCTAACTAGGCTACTACACCGTTAGACAGTTACACGCTAACTAGGCTACTACACCGTTAGACAGTTACACGCTAACTAGGCTACTACACCGTTAGACAGTTACACGCTAACTAGGCTACTACACCGTTAGACAGTTACACCCTAACTAGGCTACTACACCGTTAGACAGTTACACGCTAACTAGGCTACTACACCGTTAGACAGTTACACGCTAACTAGGCTACTACACCGTTAGACAGTTACACCCTAACTAGGCTACTACACCGTTAGACAGTTACACCCTAACTAGGCTACTACACCGTTAGACAGTTACACCGCTAACTAGGCTACTACACCGTTAGACAGTTACACGCTAACTAGGCTACTACACCGTTAGACAGTTACACGCTAACTAGGCTACTACACCGTTAGACAGTTACACCGCTAACTAGGCTACTACACCGTTAGACAGTTACACGCTAACTAGGCTACTACACCGTTAGACAGTTACACGCTAACTAGGCTACTACACCGTTAGACAGTTACACGCTAACTAGGCTACTACACCGTTAGACAGTTACACGCTAACTAGGCTACTACACCGTTAGACAGTTACACCCTAACTAGGCTACTACACCGTTAGACAGTTACACGCTAACTAGGCTACTACACCGTTAGACAGTTACACGCTAACTAGGCTACTACACCGTTAGACAGTTACACGCTAACTAGGCTACTACACCGTTAGACAGTTACACGCTAACTAGGCTACTACACCGTTAGACAGTTACACGCTAACTAGGCTACTACACCGTTAGACAGTTACACGCTAACTAGGCTACTACACCGTTAGACAGTTACACGCTAACTAGGCTACTACACCGTTAGACAGTTACACGCTAACTAGGCTACTACACCGTTAGACAGTTACACGCTAACTAGGCTACTACACCGTTAGACAGTTACACGCTAACTAGGCTACTACACCGTTAGACAGTTACACGCTAACTAGGCTACTACACCGTTAGACAGTTACACGCTAACTAGGCTACTACACCGTTAGACAGTTACACGCTAACTAGGCTACTACACCGTTAGACAGTTACACGCTAACTAGGCTACTACACCGTTAGACAGTTACACGCTAACTAGGCTACTACACCGTTAGACAGTTACACGCTAACTAGGCTACTACACCGTTAGACAGTTACACCCTAACTAGGCTACTACACCGTTAGACAGTTACACGCTAACTAGGCTACTACACCGTTAGACAGTTACACGCTAACTAGGCTACTACACCGTTAGACAGTTACACGCTAACTAGGCTACTACACCGTTAGACAGTTACACGCTAACTAGGCTACTACACCGTTAGACAGTTACACGCTAACTAGGCTACTACACCGTTAGACAGTTACACGCTAACTAGGCTACTACACCGTTAGACAGTTACACGCTAACTAGGCTACTACACCGTTAGACAGTTACACCCTAACTAGGCTACTACACCGTTAGACAGTTACACGCTAACTAGGCTACTACACCGTTAGACAGTTACACGCTAACTAGGCTACTACACCGTTAGACAGTTACACGCCTAACTAGGCTACTACACCGTTAGACAGTTACACGCCTAACTAGGCTACTACACCGTTAGACAGTTACACGCTAACTAGGCTACTACACCGTTAGACAGTTACACGCTAACTAGGCTACTACACCGTTAGACAGTTACACGCTAACTAGGCTACTACACCGTTAGACAGTTACACGCTAACTAGGCTACTACACCGTTAGACAGTTACACGCTAACTAGGCTACTACACCGTTAGACAGTTACACGCTAACTAGGCTACTACACCGTTAGACAGTTACACGCTAACTAGGCTACTACACCGTTAGACAGTTACACGCTAACTAGGCTACTACACCGTTAGACAGTTACACGCTAACTAGGCTACTACACCGTTAGACAGTTACACGCTAACTAGGCTACTACACCGTTAGACAGTTACACGCTAACTAGGCTACTACACCGTTAGACAGTTACACGCTAACTAGGCTACTACACCGTTAGACAGTTACACGCTAACTAGGCTACTACACCGTTAGACAGTTACACGCTAACTAGGCTACTACACCGTTAGACAGTTACACGCTAACTAGGCTACTACACCGTTAGACAGTTACACGCTAACTAGGCTACTACACCGTTAGACAGTTACACGCTAACTAGGCTACTACACCGTTAGACAGTTACACGCTAACTAGGCTACTACACCGTTAGACAGTTACACGCTAACTAGGCTACTACACCGTTAGACAGTTACACGCTAACTAGGCTACTACACCGTTAGACAGTTACACGCTAACTAGGCTACTACACCGTTAGACAGTTACACGCTAACTAGGCTACTACACCGTTAGACAGTTACACGCTAACTAGGCTACTACACCGTTAGACAGTTACACGCTAACTAGGCTACTACACCGTTAGACAGTTACACGCTAACTAGGCTACTACACCGTTAGACAGTTACACGCTAACTAGGCTACTACACCGTTAGACAGTTACACGCTAACTAGGCTACTACACCGTTAGACAGTTACACGCTAACTAGGCTACTACACCGTTAGACAGTTACACGCTAACTAGGCTACTACACCGTTAGACAGTTACACGCTAACTAGGCTACTACACCGTTAGACAGTTACACGCTAACTAGGCTACTACACCGTTAGACAGTTACACCCTAACTAGGCTACTACACCGTTAGACAGTTACACGCTAACTAGGCTACTACACCGTTAGACAGTTACACGCTAACTAGGCTACTACACCGTTAGACAGTTACACGCTAACTAGGCTACTACACCGTTAGACAGTTACACGCTAACTAGGCTACTACACCGTTAGACAGTTACACGCTAACTAGGCTACTACACCGTTAGACAGTTACACGCTAACTAGGCTACTACACCGTTAGACAGTTACACGCTAACTAGGCTACTACACCGTTAGACAGTTACACGCTAACTAGGCTACTACACCGTTAGACAGTTACACGCTAACTAGGCTACTACACCGTTAGACAGTTACACGCTAACTAGGCTACTACACCGTTAGACAGTTACACGCTAACTAGGCTACTACACCGTTAGACAGTTACACCCTAACTAGGCTACTACACCGTTAGACAGTTACACGCTAACTAGGCTACTACACCGTTAGACAGTTACACGCTAACTAGGCTACTACACCGTTAGACAGTTACACGCTAACTAGGCTACTACACCGTTAGACAGTTACACGCTAACTAGGCTACTACACCGTTAGACAGTTACACGCTAACTAGGCTACTACACCGTTAGACAGTTACACGCTAACTAGGCTACTACACCGTTAGACAGTTACACGCTAACTAGGCTACTACACCGTTAGACAGTTACACGCTAACTAGGCTACTACACCGTTAGACAGTTACACGCTAACTAGGCTACTACACCGTTAGACAGTTACACGCTAACTAGGCTACTACACCGTTAGACAGTTACACGCTAACTAGGCTACTACACCGTTAGACAGTTACACGCTAACTAGGCTACTACACCGTTAGACAGTTACACGCTAACTAGGCTACTACACCGTTAGACAGTTACACGCTAACTAGGCTACTACACCGTTAGACAGTTACACGCTAACTAGGCTACTACACCGTTAGACAGTTACACGCTAACTAGGCTACTACACCGTTAGACAGTTACACGCTAACTAGGCTACTACACCGTTAGACAGTTACACGCTAACTAGGCTACTACACCGTTAGACAGTTACACGCTAACTAGGCTACTACACCGTTAGACAGTTACACGCTAACTAGGCTACTACACCGTTAGACAGTTACACGCTAACTAGGCTACTACACCGTTAGACAGTTACACGCTAACTAGGCTACTACACCGTTAGACAGTTACACGCTAACTAGGCTACTACACCGTTAGACAGTTACACGCTAACTAGGCTACTACACCGTTAGACAGTTACACGCCTAACTAGGCTACTACACCGTTAGACAGTTACACGCTAACTAGGCTACTACACCGTTAGACAGTTACACCCTAACTAGGCTACTACACCGTTAGACAGTTACACGCTAACTAGGCTACTACACCGTTAGACAGTTACACGCTAACTAGGCTACTACACCGTTAGACAGTTACACGCTAACTAGGCTACTACACCGTTAGACAGTTACACGCTAACTAGGCTACTACACCGTTAGACAGTTACACCCTAACTAGGCTACTACACCGTTAGACAGTTACACGCTAACTAGGCTACTACACCGTTAGACAGTTACACGCTAACTAGGCTACTACACCGTTAGACAGTTACACGCTAACTAGGCTACTACACCGTTAGACAGTTACACCCTAACTAGGCTACTACACCGTTAGACAGTTACACCCTAACTAGGCTACTACACCGTTAGACAGTTACACGCTAACTAGGCTACTACACCGTTAGACAGTTACACGCTAACTAGGCTACTACACCGTTAGACAGTTACACGCTAACTAGGCTACTACACCGTTAGACAGTTACACGCTAACTAGGCTACTACACCGTTAGACAGTTACACCCTAACTAGGCTACTACACCGTTAGACAGTTACACCCTAACTAGGCTACTACACCGTTAGACAGTTACACCCTAACTAGGCTACTACACCGTTAGACAGTTACACCGCTAACTAGGCTACTACACCGTTAGACAGTTACACGCTAACTAGGCTACTACACTGTTAGACAGTTACACGCTAACTAGGCTACTACACCGTTAGACAGTTACACCGCTAACTAGGCTACTACACCGTTAGACAGTTACACGCTAACTAGGCTACTACACCGTTAGACAGTTACACGCTAACTAGGCTACTACACCGTTAGACAGTTACACGCTAACTAGGCTACTACACCGTTAGACAGTTACACGCTAACTAGGCTACTACACCGTTAGACAGTTACACCCTAACTAGGCTACTACACCGTTAGACAGTTACACGCTAACTAGGCTACTACACCGTTAGACAGTTACACCCTAACTAGGCTACTACACCGTTAGACAGTTACACGCTAACTAGGCTACTACACCGTTAGACAGTTACACGCTAACTAGGCTACTACACCGTTAGACAGTTACACGCTAACTAGGCTACTACACCGTTAGACAGTTACACGCTAACTAGGCTACTACACCGTTAGACAGTTACACCGCTAACTAGGCTACTACACCGTTAGACAGTTACACGCTAACTAGGCTACTACACCGTTAGACAGTTACACGCTAACTAGGCTACTACACCGTTAGACAGTTACACGCTAACTAGGCTACTACACCGTTAGACAGTTACACGCTAACTAGGCTACTACACCGTTAGACAGTTACACCCTAACTAGGCTACTACACCGTTAGACAGTTACACGCTAACTAGGCTACTACACCGTTAGACAGTTACACGCTAACTAGGCTACTACACCGTTAGACAGTTACACGCTAACTAGGCTACTACACCGTTAGACAGTTACACGCTAACTAGGCTACTACACCGTTAGACAGTTACACCCTAACTAGGCTACTACACCGTTAGACAGTTACACCCTAACTAGGCTACTACACCGTTAGACAGTTACACGCTAACTAGGCTACTACACCGTTAGACAGTTACACCCTAACTAGGCTACTACACCGTTAGACAGTTACACGCTAACTAGGCTACTACACCGTTAGACAGTTACACGCTAACTAGGCTACTACACCGTTAGACAGTTACACCCTAACTAGGCTACTACACCGTTAGACAGTTACACCCTAACTAGGCTACTACATATTTAGACAGTTACACCCTAACTAGGCTACTACACCATTAGACAGTTACACGCTAACTAGGCTACTACACCGTTAGACAGTAAAACCCTAACTAGGCTACTACACCGTTAGACAGTTACACCCTAACTAGGCTACTACACCGTTAGACAGTTACACGCTAACTAGGCTACTACACCGTTAGACAGTTACACCCTAACTAGGCTACTACACCGTTAGACAGTTACACGCTAACTAGGCTACTACACCGTTAGACAGTTACACCCTAACTAGGCTACTACACCGTTAGACAGTTACACGCTAACTAGGCTACTACACCGTTAGACAGTTACACGCTAACTAGGCTACTACACCGTTAGACAGTTACACCCTAACTAGGCTACTACACCGTTAGACAGTTACACGCTAACTAGGCTACTAGACAGTTACACGCTAACTAGGCTACTACACCAGTTAGACAGTTACACGCTAACTAGGCTACTACACCGTTAGACAGTAACACCCTAACTAGGCTACTACACCGTTAGACAGTTACACCCTAACTAGGCTACTACACCGTTAGACAGTTACACGCTAACTAGGCTACTACACCGTTAGACAGTTACACCCTAACTAGGCTACTACACCGTTAGACAGTTACACGCTAACTAGGCTACTACACCGTTAGACAGTTACAAGCTAACTAGGCTACTACACCGTTAGACAGTTACACGCTAACTAGGCTACTACACCGTTAGACAGTTACACCCTAGCTAGGATGCTACACCGTTAGACAGTTACACCCTAGCTAGGCTACTACACCGTTAGACAGTTACACGCTAACTAGGCTACTACACCGTTAGACAGTTACATGCTAACTAGGCTACTACACCGTTAGACAGTTACACGCTAACTACGCTACTACACCGTTAGACAGTTACACGCTAACTAGGCTACTACACCGTTAGACAGTTACACCCTAACTAGGCTACTACACCGTTAGACAGTTACACCCTAACTAGGCTACTACACCGTTAGACAGTTACACCCTAACTACGCTACTACACCGTTAGACAGTTACACCCTAGCTAGGCTACTACACCGTTAGACAGTTACACGCTAACTAGGCTACTACACTGTTAGACAGTTACACGCTAACTAGGCTACTACACCGTTAGACAGTTACACCCTAACTAGGCTACTACACCGTTAGACAGTTACACCCTAACTAGGCTACTACATATTTAGACAGTTACACCCTAACTAGGCTACTACACCATTAGACAGTTACACGCTAACTAGGCTACTACACCGTTAGACAGTAAAACCCTAACTAGGCTACTACACCGTTAGACAGTTACACCCTAACTAGGCTACTACACCGTTAGACAGTTACACGCTAACTAGGCTACTACACCGTTAGACAGTTACACCCTAACTAGGCTACTACACCGTTAGACAGTTACACGCTAACTAGGCTACTACACCGTTAGACAGTTACACGCTAACTAGGCTACTACACCGTTAGACAGTTACACGCTAACTAGGCTACTACACCGTTAGACAGTTACACGCTAACTAGGCTACTACACCGTTAGACAGTTACACGCTAACTAGGCTACTACACCGTTAGACAGTTACACCCTAACTAGGCTACTACACCGTTAGACAGTTACACCCTAACTAGGCTACTACACCGTTAGACAGTTACACGCTAACTAGGCTACTACACCGTTAGACAGTTACACGCTAACTAGGCTACTACACCGTTAGACAGTTACACGCTAACTAGGCTACTACACCGTTAGACAGTTACACGCTAACTAGGCTACTACACCGTTAGACAGTTACACGCTAACTAGGCTACTACACCGTTAGACAGTTACACGCTAACTAGGCTACTACACCGTTAGACAGTTACACCCTAACTAGGCTACTACACCGTTAGACAGTTACACGCCTAACTAGGCTACTACACCGTTAGACAGTTACACGCTAACTAGGCTACTACACCGTTAGACAGTTACACCGCTAACTAGGCTACTACACCGTTAGACAGTTACACGCTAACTAGGCTACTACACCGTTAGACAGTTACACCCTAACTAGGCTACTACACCGTTAGACAGTTACACGCTAACTAGGCTACTACACCGTTAGACAGTTACACGCTAACTAGGCTACTACACCGTTAGACAGTTACACGCTAACTAGGCTACTACACCGTTAGACAGTTACACCCTAACTAGGCTACTACACCGTTAGACAGTTACACGCTAGCTAGGCTACTACACCGTTAGACAGTTACACGCTAACTAGGCTACTACACCGTTAGACAGTTACATGCTAACTAGGCTACTACACCGTTAGACAGTTACACGCTAACTACGCTACTACACCGTTAGACAGTTACACGCTAACTAGGCTACTACACCGTTAGACAGTTACACCCTAACTAGGCTACTACACCGTTAGACAGTTACACCCTAACTAGGCTACTACACCGTTAGACAGTTACACCCTAACTACGGCTACTACACCGTTAGACAGTTACACCCTAGCTAGGCTACTACACCGTTAGACAGTTACACGCTAACTAGGCTACTACACTGTTAGACAGTTACACGCTAACTAGGCTACTACACCGTTAGACAGTTACACCCTAACTAGGCTACTACACCGTTAGACAGTTACACCCTAACTAGGCTACTACATATTTAGACAGTTACACCCTAACTAGGCTACTACACCATTAGACAGTTACACGCTAACTAGGCTACTACACCGTTAGACAGTAAAACCCTAACTAGGCTACTACACCGTTAGACAGTTACACCCTAACTAGGCTACTACACCGTTAGACAGTTACACGCTAACTAGGCTACTACACCGTTAGACAGTTACACCCTAACTAGGCTACTACACCGTTAGACAGTTACACGCTAACTAGGCTACTACACCGTTAGACAGTTACACGCTAACTAGGCTACTACACCGTTAGACAGTTACACCGCTAACTAGGCTACTACACCGTTAGACAGTTACACGCTAACTAGGCTACTACACCGTTAGACAGTTACACCCTAACTAGGCTACTACACCGTTAGACAGTTACACGCCTAACTAGGCTACTACACCGTTAGACAGTTACACGCTAACTAGGCTACTACACCGTTAGACAGTTACACGCTAACTAGGCTACTACACCGTTAGACAGTTACACGCTAACTAGGCTACTACACCGTTAGACAGTTACACCCTAACTAGGCTACTACACCGTTAGACAGTTACACGCTAACTAGGCTACTACACCGTTAGACAGTTACACGCTAACTAGGCTACTACACCGTTAGACAGTTACACGCTAACTACGCTACTACACCGTTAGACAGTTACACGCTAACTAGGCTACTACACCGTTAGACAGTTACACCCTAACTAGGCTACTACACCGTTAGACAGTTACACCCTAACTAGGCTACTACACCGTTAGACAGTTACACCCTAACTACGCTACTACACCGTTAGACAGTTACACCCTAGCTAGGCTACTACACCGTTAGACAGTTACACGCTAACTAGGCTACTACACTGTTAGACAGTTACACGCTAACTAGGCTACTACACCGTTAGACAGTTACACCCTAACTAGGCTACTACACCGTTAGACAGTTACACCCTAACTAGGCTACTACATATTTAGACAGTTACACCCTAACTAGGCTACTACACCATTATACAGTTACACGCTAACTAGGCTACTACACCGTTAGACAGTAAAACCCTAACTAGGCTACTACACCGTTAGACAGTTACACCCTAACTAGGCTACTACACCGTTAGACAGTTACACGCTAACTAGGCTACTACACCGTTAGACAGTTACACCCTAACTAGGCTACTACACCGTTAGACAGTTACACGCTAACTAGGCTACTACACCGTTAGACAGTTACACCCTAACTAGGCTACTACACCGTTAGACAGTTACACGCTAACTAGGCTACTACACTGTTAGACAGTTACACGCTAACTAGGCTACTACACCGTTAGACAGTTACACCCTAACTAGGCTACTACACCGTTAGACAGTTAAACCCTAACTAGGCTACAACATATTTAGACAGTTACACCCTAACTAGGCTACTACACCATTAGACAGTTACACGCTAACTAGGCTACTACACCGTTAGACAGTAAAACCCTAACTAGGCTACTACACCGTTAGACAGTTACACCCTAACTAGGCTACTACACCGTTAGACAGTTACACGCTAACTAGGCTACTACACCGTTAGACAGTTACACCCTAACTAGGCTACTACACCGTTAGACAGTTACACGCTAACTAGGCTACTACACCGTTAGACAGTTACAAGCTAACTAGGCTACTACACCGTTAGACAGTTACACGCTAACTAGGCTACTACACCGTTAGACAGTTACACCCTAGCTAGGATGCTACACCGTTAGACAGTTACACCCTAGCTAGGCTACTACACCGTTAGACAGTTACACGCTAACTAGGCTACTACACCGTTAGACAGTTACATGCTAACTAGGCTACTACACCGTTAGACAGTTACACGCTAACTACGCTACTACACCGTTAGACAGTTACACGCTAACTAGGCTACTACACCGTTAGACAGTTACACCCTAACTAGGCTACTACACCGTTAGACAGTTACACCCTAACTAGGCTACTACACCGTTAGACAGTTACACCCTAACTACGCTACTACACCGTTAGACAGTTACACCCTAGCTAGGCTACTACACCGTTAGACAGTTACACGCTAACTAGGCTACTACACTGTTAGACAGTTACACGCTAACTAGGCTACTACACCGTTAGACAGTTACACCCTAACTAGGCTACTACACCGTTAGACAGTTACACCCTAACTAGGCTACTACATATTTAGACAGTTACACCCTAACTAGGCTACTACACCATTAGACAGTTACACGCTAACTAGGCTACTACACCGTTAGACAGTAAAACCCTAACTAGGCTACTACACCGTTAGACAGTTACACCCTAACTAGGCTACTACACCGTTAGACAGTTACACGCTAACTAGGCTACCACACCGTTAGACAGTTACACCCTAACTAGGCTACTACACCGTTAGACAGTTACACGCTAACTTTTCTACTACACCGTTAGACAGTTACACGCTAACTAGGCTACTACACCGTTAGACAGTTACACCCTAACTAGGCTACTACACCGTTAGACAGTTACACGCTAACTAGGCTACTACACCGTTAGACAGTTACACCCTAACTAGGCTACTACACCGTTAGACAGTTACACCCTAACTAGGATACTACACCGTTATACAGTTACACGCTAACTAGGCTACTACACCGTTAGACAGTTACACCCTAACTAGGCTACTACACCGTTAGACAGTTACACGCTAACTAGGCTACTACACCGTTAGACAGTTACACCCTAACTAGGCTACTACACCGTTAGACAGTTACACGCTAACTAGGCTACTACACCGTTAGACAGTTACAAGCTAACTAGGCTACTACACCGTTAGACAGTTACACGCTAACTAGGCTACTACACCGTTAGACAGTTACACCCTAGCTAGGATGCTACACCGTTAGACAGTTACACCCTAGCTAGGCTACTACACCGTTAGACAGTTACACGCTAACTAGGCTACTACACCGTTAGACAGTTACATGCTAACTAGGCTACTACACCGTTAGACAGTTACACGCTAACTACGCTACTACACCGTTAGACAGTTACACGCTAACTAGGCTACTACACCGTTAGACAGTTACACCCTAACTAGGCTACTACACCGTTAGACAGTTACACACTAACTAGGCTACTACACCGTTAGACAGTTACACCCTAACTACGCTACTACACCGTTAGACAGTTACACCCTAGCTAGGCTACTACACCGTTAGACAGTTACACGCTAACTAGGCTACTACACTGTTAGACAGTTACACGCTAACTAGGCTACTACACCGTTAGACAGTTACACCCTAACTAGGCTACTACACCGTTAGACAGTTACACCCTAACTAGGCTACTACATATTTAGACAGTTACACCCTAACTAGGCTACTACACCATTAGACAGTTACACGCTAACTACGCTACTACACCGTTAGACAGTAAAACCCTAACTAGGCTACTACACCGTTAGACAGTTACACCCTAACTAGGCTACTACACCGTTAGACAGTTACACGCTAACTAGGCTACTACACCGTTAGACAGTTACACCCTAACTAGGCTACTACACCGTTAGACAGTTACACGCTAACTAGGCTACTACACCGTTAGACAGTTACACACTAACTAGGCTACTACACCGTTAGACAGTTACACCCTAACTAGGCTACTACACCGTTAGACAGTTACACGCTAACTAGGCTACTACACCGTTAGACAGTTACACCCTAACTAGGCTACTACACCGTTAGACAGTTACACCCTAACTAGGATACTACACCGTTAGACAGTTACACGCTAACTAGGCTACTACACCGTTAGACAGTTACACGCTAACTAGGCTACTACACCGTTAGACAGTTACACGCTAACTAGGCTACTACACCGTTAGACAGTTACACCCTAGCTAGGCTACTACACCGTTAGACAGTTACACGCTAACTAGGCTACTACACCGTTAGACAGTTACATGCTAACTAGGCTACTACACCGTTAGACAGTTACACGCTAACTACGCTACTACACCGTTAGACAGTTACACGCTAACTAGGCTACTACACCGTTAGACAGTTACACCCTAACTAGGCTACTACACCGTTAGACAGTTACACCATAACTAGGCTACTACACCGTTAGACAGTTACACCCTAACTACGCTACTACACCGTTAGACAGTTACACCCTAGCTAGGCTACTACACCGTTAGACAGTTACACGCTAACTAGGCTACTACACTGTTAGACAGTTACACGCTAACTAGGCTACTACACCGTTAGACAGTTACACCCTAACTAGGCTACTACACCGTTAGACAGTTACACCCTAACTAGGCTACTACATATTTAGACAGTTACACCCTAACTAGGCTACTACACCATTAGACAGTTACACGCTAACTAGGCTACTACACCGTTAGACAGTAAAACCCTAACTAGGCTACTACACCGTTAGACAGTTACACCCTAACTAGGCTACTACACCGTTAGACAGTTACACATTTTTACATTTTACATTTTAGTCATTTAGCAGACGCTCTTATCCAGAGCGACTTACAGTTAGCGAATAGATCTTTTTTTTTTTTTTTATACTGGCCCCCCGTGGGAATCACACCCACAACCCTGGCGTTGCAAACGCCATGCTCTATCAACTGAGCTACATCCCTGCCGGCCATTCCCTCCCCTACCCTGGACGACGCTGGGCCAATTGTGCGCCGCCCCATGGGTCTCCCGGTCGCGGCCGGCTGCGACAGAGCCTGGATTCGAACCAGGATCTCTGGTGGCACAGTTAACACTGCGATGCAGTGCCTTAGACCACTGCGCCACTCGGGAGACAACCGTTAGACAGTTACACGCTAACTAGGCTACTACACCGTTAGACAGTTACACGCTAACTAGGCTACTACACCGTTAGACAGTTACACCCTAACTAGGCTACTACACCGTTAGACAGTTACACCCTAACTAGGCTACTACACCGTTAGACAGTTACACCCTAACTAGGCTACTACACCGTTAGACAGTTACACGCTAACTAGGCTACTACACCGTTAGACAGTTACACGCTAACTAGGCTACTACACCGTTAGACAGTTACACCCTAACTAGGCTACTACACCGTTAGACAGTTACACGCTAACTAGGCTACTACACCGTTAGACAGTTACACCCTAACTAGGCTACTACACCGTTAGACAGTTACACCCTAACTAGGATACTACACCGTTAGACAGTTACACGCTAACTAGGCTACTACACCGTTAGACAGTTACACGCTAACTAGGCTACTACACCGTTAGACAGTTACACGCTAACTAGCCTACTACACCGTTAGACAGTTACACCCTAACTAGGCTACTACACCATTAGACAGTTACACCCTAACTAGGCTACTACACCGTTAGACAGTTACACGCTAACTAGGTTACTACACCGTTAGACAGTTACACCCTAACTAGGCTACTACACCGTTAGACAGTTACACCCTAACTAGGCTACTACACCGTTAGACAGTTACACCCTAACTACGCTACTACACCGTTAGACAGTTACACCCTAGCTAGGCTACTACACCGTTAGACAGTTACACGCTAACTAGGCTACTACACTGTTAGACAGTTACACGCTAACTAGGCTACTACACCGTTAGACAGTTACACCCTAACTAGGCTACTACACCGTTAGACAGTTACACCCTAACTAGGCTACTACATATTTAGACAGTTACACCCTAACTAGGCTACTACACCATTAGACAGTTACACGCTAACTAGGCTACTACACCGTTAGACAGTAAAACCCTAACTAGGCTACTACACCGTTAGACAGTTACACCCTAACTAGGCTACTACACCGTTAGACAGTTACATGCTAACTAGGCTACTACACCGTTAGACAGTTACACCCTAACTAGGCTACTACACCGTTAGACAGTTACACGCTAACTAGGCTACTACACCGTTAGACAGTTACAAGCTAACTAGGCTACTACACCGTTAGACAGTTACACGCTAACTAGGCTACTACACCGTTAGACAGTTACACCCTAGCTAGGATGCTACACCGTTAGACAGTTACACCCTAGCTAGGCTACTACACCGTTAGACAGTTACACGCTAACTAGGCTACTACACCGTTAGACAGTTACATGCTAACTAGGCTACTACACCGTTAGACAGTTACACGCTAACTACGCTACTACACCGTTAGACAGTTACACGCTAACTAGGCTACTACACCTTTAGACAGTTACACCCTAACTAGGCTACTACACCGTTAGACAGTTACACCCTAACTAGGCTACTACACCGTTAGACAGTTACACCCTAACTACGCTACTACACCGTTAGACAGTTACACCCTAGCTAGGCTACTACACCGTTAGACAGTTACACGCTAACTAGGCTACTACACTGTTAGGCAGTTACACGCTAACTAGTGTACTACACCGTTAGACAGTTACACCCTAACTAGGCTACTACACCGTTAGACAGTTAAACCCTAACTAGGCTACTACATATTTAGTCAGTTACACCCTAACTAGGCTACTACACCATTAGACAGTTACACGCTAACTAGGCTACTACACCGTTAGACAGTAAAACCCTGACTAGGCTACTACACCGTTAGACAGTTACACCCTAACTAGGCTACTACACCGTTAGACAGTTACACGCTAACTAGGCTACTACACCGTTAGACAGTTACACCCTAACTAGGCTACTACACCGTTAGACAGTTACACGCTAACTAGGCTTCTACACCGTTAGACAGTTACACACTAACTAGGCTACTACACCGTTAGACAGTTACACCCTAACTAGGCTACTACACCGTTAGACAGTTACACGCTAACTAGGCTACTACACCGTTAGACAGTTACACCCTAACTAGGCTACTACACCGTTAGACAGTTACACCCTAACTAGGATACTACACCGTTAGACAGTTACACGCTAACTAGGCTACTACACCGTTAGACAGTTACACGCTAACTAGGCTACTACACCGTTAGACAGTTACACGCTAACTAGGCTACTACACCGTTAGACAGTTACACCCTAGCTAGGCTACTACACCGTTAGACAGTTACACGCTAACTAGGCTACTACACCGTTAGACAGTTACATGCTAACTAGGCTACTACACCGTTAGACAGTTACACGCTAACTACGCTACTACACCGTTAGACAGTTACACGCTAACTAGGCTACTACACCGTTAGACAGTTACACCCTAACTACGCTACTACACCGTTAGACAGTTACACCCTAGCTAGGCTACTACACCGTTAGACAGTTACACGCTAACTAGGCTACTACACTGTTAGACAGTTACACGCTAACTAGGCTACTACACCATTAGACAGTTACACCCTAACTAGGCTACTACACCGTTAGACAGTTACACCCTAACTAGGCTACTACATATTTAGACAGTTACACCCTAACTAGGCTACTACACCATTAGACAGTTACACGCTAACTAGGCTACTACACCGTTAGACAGTAAAACCCTAACTAGGCTACTACACCGTTAGACAGTTACACCCTAACTAGGCTACTACACCGTTAGACAGTTACACGCTAACTAGGCTACTACACCGTTAGACAGTTACACCCTAACTAGGCTACTACACCGTTAGATAGTTACACGCTAACTAGGCTACTACACCGTTAGACAGTTACACGCTAACTAGGCTACTACACCGTTAGACAGTTACACCCTAACTAGGCTACTACACCGTTAGACAGTTACACGCTAACTAGGCTACTACACCGTTAGACAGTTACACCCTAACTAGGCTACTACACCGTTAGACAGTTACACCCTAACTAGGATACTACACCGTTAGACAGTTACACGCTAACTAGGCTACTACACCGTTAGACAGTTACACGCTAACTAGGCTACTACACCGTTAGACAGTTACACGCTAACTAGGCTACTACACCGTTAGACAGTTACACCCTAACTAGGCTACTACACCATTAGACAGTTACACCCTAACTAGGCTACTACACCGTTAGACAGTTACACGCTAACTAGGCTACTACACCGTTAGACAGTTACACCCTAACTAGGCTACTACACCGTTAGACAGTTACACCCTAACTAGGCTACTACACCGTTACAGTTACACCCTAACTAGGCTACTACACCGTTAGACAGTTACACGCTAACTAGGCTACTACACCGTTAGACAGTCACACGCTAACTAGGCTACTACACCGTTAGACAGTTACACGCTAACTAGGCTACTACACCGTTAGACAGTTACACGCTAACTAGGCTACTACACCGTTAGACAGTTACACGCTAACTAGGCTACTACACCGTTAGACAGTTACACGCTAACTAGGCTACTACACCGTTAGACAGTTACACCCTAACTAGGCTACTACACCGTTAGACAGTTACACGCTAACTAGGCTGCTACACCGTTAGACAGTTACACCCTAACTAGGCCACTACACTGTTAGACAGTTACACGCTAACTAGGCTACTAGACAGTTACACGCTAACTAGGCTACTACACTGTTAGACAGTTACACGCTAACTAGGCTACTACACCGTTAGACAGTTACACGCTAACAAGGCTACTACACCGTTAGACAGTTACACCCTAACTAGGCTGCTACACCGTTAGACAGTTACACCCTAACTAGGCTACTACACTGTTAGACAGTTACACGCTAACTAGGCTACTAGACAGTTACACGCTAACTAGGCTACTACACTGTTAGACAGTTACACGCTAACTAGGCTACTACACCGTTAGACAGTTACACGCTAACTAGGCTACTACACCGTTAGACAGTTACACGCTAACTAGGCTTCTACACCGTTAGACAGTTACACGCTAACTAGGCTACTACACCGTTAGACAGTTACACGCTAACTAGGCTACTACACCGTTAGACAGTTACACGCTAACTAGGCTACTACACCGTTAGACAGTTACACCCTAACTAGGCTACTACACCGTTAGACAGTTACACCCTAGCTAGGCTACTACACCGTTAGACAGTTACACGCTAACTAGGCTACTACACCGTTAGACAGTTACACACTAACTAGGCTACTACACCATTAGACAGTTACACGCTAACTAGGCTACTACACCGTTAGACAGTTACATGCTAACTAGGCTACTACACCGTTAGACAGTTACACCCTAACTAGGCTACTACACCGTTAGACAGTTACACGCTAACTAGGCTACTACACCGTTAGACAGTTACACGCTAACTAGGCTTCTACACCGTTAGACAGTTACACACTAACTAGGCTACTACACCATTAGACAGTTACACGCTAACTAGGCTACTACACCGTTAGACAGTTACATGCTAACTAGGCTACTACACCGTTAGACAGTTACACCCTAACTAGGCTACTACACCGTTAGACAGTTACACGCTAACTAGGCTACTACACCGTTAGACAGTTACACGCTAACTAGGCTTCTACACCGTTAGACAGTTACACGCTAACTAGGCTACTACACCGTTAGACAGTTACACGCTAACTAGGCTACTACACCGTTAGACAGTTACACGCTAACTAGGCTACTACACCGTTAGACAGTTACACGCTAACTAGGCTACTACACCGTTAGACAGTTACACGCTAACTAGGCTACTACACCGTTAGACAGTTACACGCTAACTAGGCTACTACACCGTTAGACAGTTACACGCTAACTAGGCTACTACACCATTAGACAGTTACACGCTAACTAGGCTACTACACCGTTAGACAGTTACACGCTACCTAGGCTACTACACCGTTAGACAGTTACACCCTAACTAGGCTACTACACTGTTAGACAGTTACACGCTAACTAGGCTACTAGACAGTTACACGCTAACTAGGCTACTACACCGTTAGACAGTTACACGCTAACTAGGCTACTACACCGTTAGACAGTTACACGCTAACTAGGCTACTACACCGTTAGACAGTTACACGCTAACTAGGCTACTACACCGTTAGACAGTTACACGCTAACTAGGCTACTACACCGTTAGACAGTTACACCCTAGTTAAGCTGCTACACCGTTGGACTCTGCAGTGTGCGGTGAGCTGGAAGTCAATATAGCTGGGCTTTTATTAGCATGGTGGAGACACCATCAAGAAGCAAGATTGCACTGAAGTGGATAGTATCCGTCTTACGGGCTCCTGACTCTTTTTGTGTTTTTTTACGCTCTGATCTTAACTTTTTTGTGTGTAATGTCTCCGCCATCATTTCCTTTGACCGAAAACACTTGGGTAAGACGAAGGGAGGAGGATGTGTCTCTTTGTCAACAGCAGCTTGTGCATGATTTCTAATATTAAGGAGGTCTCGAGGTTCTGCTCGCCTGAGTTAGAATAACTCATGATAAGCTGCAGACCATACTATTTACCAAGTGTTTTCATCTATGTTTTTTGTAGCTGTCTATTTACCGCCACAAACCGATGCTGGCACTGAGACCGCACTCAACGAGCCGTTTAGGGCCATGAGCAAACAAGAAAATGCACATCCAGAAGCGGCGTTTCTCGTGGCCGGTGATTTTGCCCTTACAGGAATGTACCATGGTACCGCTATGTTACTTTCACCTATACCATGGTATAGTCTGAATCATGGAAATGTACCAAGGTTTTAATCTTGAAGTGTGATGCTACTACCATGGTGCTGCCATGCACCTAAATAATACCATAGTATTGCATCATTTTTACCATGGTAGATATACCCATGGTTTTAACCTGCATTATACATTCTACCACGGTAACGCACAATTATGATAAATGGTACCAAAAAATTATCATATGGTATCATCTTTATTAATTGTGCGTTACCATAGTACAATGGCAATATAATATATTAAATAAATAACCCCCCCCCCCCCCCAAGGTCAAAAGAGGTTGGTTGGCATTATATTGATGAATTTAAATACCAGTACGGGCAAGTTTCTGATGAAGTCAGAGGCATGCTACTATTGTTGGTTCTAGTTGGTCTGGAAAGTCAAAGAAAAAGGGAAATAGTTGCTGTGAAAAAGGGGGAAATACTTTCTGTGTTAATAGTACCGTTTTTTGCTCATGTTTAGGTTCCCCGTTTCCCTGCCAACCGGAAATGTGAGATATATGGTTCTAATCTTCCTAATCTTTGGCATGTTGTGATCAATTTACAGTATTTACAGTCAAGGGGTGTTGTAGTTGTTTTCGGCCAGCAGAGGGAGCCGCTCGCTCTAGAGGCTGCTTCACGCGCTCTCGCTCTGCTGTGGCTCTTGCGCTAGCCTGCCTAGTCAATGAGGCAGTTGAATGAGAGAGCCGACTGAAAACTGAAGAGACAAGCACCAGATAAACAAACTATTTTAAACGTTATCATCAGGGTGAGCGAGTTATAAAGCATAGGATATGAAACACCAAGTTCAAATCAAATCAAATTTTATTGGTCACATGCGCCGAATACAACAGGTGCAGACAAGTTAAGCGGAGTGTAATGATATAATTGTTGTTATTTTCTTATGATGTTTTGATAGTTTAATTAATTTATAAAAGCCAGTTAGCATAAAAGCTAACGTTGGCTAAAGTTAGCTCCAGTCAAAAATATGTTGAATTTCCTCCTACATTTACATTTTAGTCATTTAGCGGACGCTCTTATCCAGAGCGACTTACAGTTACTGAGTGCATTAATTTTTTCATACTGGCCCCCCCCGTGGGAATCGAACACACAACCCTGGCGGTGCAAACGCCACGCTCTACCAACTGAGCTACACAGGGCCGTGATCTCATGATCAGTCTTCATGTTCTACACGTCCTCATGATCAGTCTTCATGTTCTACACTTCCTCATGATCAGTCTTCATGTTCTACACATCCTCATGATCAGTCTTAATTTTCTACACATCCTCATGATCAGTCTTCATGTTCTACACATCCTCATGATCAGTCTTCATGATCTACACATCCTCATGATCAGTCTTCATGTTCTACACTTCCTCATGATCAGTCTTCATGTTCTACACATCCTCATGATCAGTCTTAATTTTCTACACATCCTCATGATCAGTCTTCATGTTCTACACATCCTCATGATCAGTCTTCATGTTTTACACGTCCTCATGATCAGTCTTCATGTTCTACACATCCTCATGATCAGTCTTCATGTCTTTCCAGGAGAATTGCAGTACAAACAAATCTTCTGCAAGAGGTCGAAGCAGCAGGTGGTGAAGAAAGTGTAGGAGAGGCTTGTCCACCTGGCTGTGGAGTGCAGAAAGGACCAGACGGTTACGTCTACAAGGAGCCTGAGTCACAGCCCCCCCCAAACCCAACGTCCCTGCCAACATCGCAAACAGTGCCACAGCCATGCCCTGTGAGGAGGACATGGGCATAGGCCCTCAGAACCTCAAAAAGTTCTACAGCTGATCATCTCACCATACAGCTGTGTTACATGGTCCGAGTCGAGACTTTCAGATCTACACAGTTGTACCACTGTCTACAGGCTGGCTAGCTGATCATCTCACCTGTACCACTGTCTACAGACTGGCTAGCTGATCATCTTACCTGTACCACTGTCTACAGACTGGCTAGCTGATCACCTCACCTGTACCACTGTCTACAGGCTGGCTAGCTGATCATCTCACCTGTACCACTGTCTACAGGCTGGCTAGCTGATCATCTCACCTGTACCACTGTCTACAGGCTAACTAGCTGATCATCTCACCTGTACCACTGTCTACAGGCTGGCTAGCTGATCATCTCACCTGTACCACTGTCTACAGGCTGGCTAGCTGATCAACTCACCTGTACCACTGTCTACAGGCTGGCTAGCTGATCATCTCACCTGTACCACTGTCTACAGGCTGGCTAGCTGATCATCTCACCTGTACCACTGTCTACAGGCTGGCTAGCTGATCATCTCACCTGTACCACTGTCTACAGGCTGGCTAGCTGATAATCTCATCTGTACCACTGTCTACAGACTGGCTAGCTGATCATCTCACCTGTACCACTGTCTACAGGCTGGCTAGCTGATCATCTCACCTGTACCACTGTCTACAGGCTGGCTAGCTGATCATCTCACCTGTACCACTGTCTACAGACTGGCTAGCTGATCATCTCACCTGTACCACTGTCTACAGGCTGGCTAGCTGATCATCTCACCTGTACCACTGTCTACAGGCTGGCTAGCTGATCATCTCACCTGTACCACTGTCTACAGGCTGGCTAGCTGATCATCTCACCTGTACCACTGTCTACAGACTGGCTAGCTGATCATCTCACCTGTACCACTGTCTACAGGCTGGCTAGCTGATCATCTCACCTGTACCACTGTCTACAGGCTGGCTAGCTGATCATCTCACCTGTACCACTGTCTACAGGCTGGCTAGCTGATCATCTCACCTGTACCACTGTCTACAGGCTGGCTAGCTGATCATCTCACCTGTACCACTGTCTACAGACTGGCTAGCTGATCATCTCACCTGTACCACTGTCTACAGGCTGGCTAGCTGATCATCCCACCTGTACCACTGTCTACAGGCTGGCTAGCTGATCATCTCACCTGTACCACTGTCTACAGGCTGGCTAGCTGATCATCTCACCTGTACCACTGTCTACAGGCTGGCTAGCTGATCATCTCACCTGTACCACTGTCTACAGGCTGGCTAGCTGATCATCTCACCTGTACCACTGTCTACAGGCTGGCTAGCTGATCATCTCACCTGTACCACTGTCTACAGGCTGGCTAGCTGATCATCTCACCTGTACCACTGTCTACAGGCTGGCTAGCTGATCATCTCACCTGTACCACTGTCTACAGGCTGGCTAGCTGATAATCTCATCTGTACCACTGTCTACAGACTGGCTAGCTGATCATCTCACCTGTACCACTGTCTACAGGCTGGCTAGCTGATCATCTCACCTGTACCACTGTCTACAGGCTGGCTAGCTGATCATCTCACCTGTACCACTGTCTACAGGCTGGCTAGCTGATCATCTCACCTGTACCACTGTCTACAGGCTGGCTAGCTGATCATCTCACCTGTACCACTGTCTACAGGCTGGCTAGCTGATCATCTCACCTGTACCACTGTCTACAGGCTGGCTAGCTGATCATCTCACCTGTACCACTGTCTACAGACTGGCTAGCTGATCATCTCACCTGTACCACTGTCTACAGGCTGGCTAGCTGATCATCTCACCTGTACCACTGTCTACAGGCTGG
>CM062487.1:54156652-54201859 GCA_031479575.1 Coregonus ussuriensis
GGAGTCAGGGCAGGCAGGGAGGGTCTTCCTCCGCCTCACCCCACCACCCCTTAACTACTAAGCTACTTTTAATCATCTTTGTACTTGTCATGTACGGTATTTAGTCTTTGGTCTGAGATCTTTAACAGAAAGGCACTTAACTGTAGGCTATGCATGGTTAACCTTCACTAGTCAGAGCAGAGGAGAGGAGGAAAGGTAAGCTATGGGCCCATGGAGGGGAATATTAATTATGGAGGGGAATATTAATTCGGTACAAGATCATGTGTGGGTCATTCTACAGAAGTGATGTAAATTGCTATCCCACATTAAAAAGTCTCCAAACTTAGGACATTGAATTACATCATGATATACAGTGCATTCAGAAAGTATTCACACCCCTTGACTTTTTCCACATTTTGTTACATTACACCCTTATTCTAAAATGGATGAAATCTACACACAAATGAATAGAAAAAAGAAACAAAACTGAAACGTCACATTTATATAAGTATTCCTTTACTCAGTACTTTGTTGAAGCACCTTTGGCAGCGATTACAGCCTCGAGTCATCTTGGGTATGACGCTACAAGCTTGGCACACCTGTATTTGGGGAGTTTCTCCCATTCTTCTCTGAAGATCCTCTCAAGCTCTGTCAGGTGGGATGGGGAGCGTCGCTGCACAGCTATTTTCAGGTCTCTCCAGAGATGTTCGATTGGGTTCAAGTCCGGGCTCTGGCTGGGCCACTCAAGGACATTCAGAGACTTGTCCCGAAGCCACTCCTGCATTGTCTTGGCTGTGTGCTTAGGGTCGTTGTCCTGTTGGAAGGTGAACCTTTGCCCCAGTCTGAGGTCCTGAGCGCCCTGGAGCAGGTTTTCATCGAGGATCTCTCTGTACTTTGCTCTGTTCATCTTTGCCTCGATCCTGACTAGTCTCCCAGACCCAGCCGCTGAAAAACATCCCCACAGCATGATGCTGCCACCACCACGCTTTACCGTAGGGATGGTGCCAGGTTTCCTCCAGACGTGACGCTTGGCATTCAGGCCAAAGAGTTAAATCTTGGTTTCATCAGACCAGAGAATCTTGTTTCTCATGGTCTGAGAGTCTTTAGGTGCCTTTTAGCAAATTCCAAGCGGGCTGTTATGTGCCTTTTACTGAGGAGTTGCTTCCATCTGGCCACTCTCTTACTGATGCCTGATTGGTGGAGTGCTGCAGAGATGGTTGTCCTTCTGGAAGGTTCTCCCATCTCCACAGAGGAACTCTGGAGCTCTGTCAGAGTGAGCATCGGGTTCTTGGTCACCTCCCTGACCAAGGCCCTTCTCCCCTGATTGCTCAGTTTGGCCGGGTGGCCAGCTCTAGGAAGAGTGTTGGTGGTTCCAAACTTCTTTCATTTAAGAATGATGGAGGCCATTATGTTCTTGGGGACTTTCAATGCTGCAGAAAAGTTTTGGTACCCTTAACCAGATCTGTGCCTCAAGACAATCCTGTCTCGGAGCTCTACGGACAATTCCTTCGACCTCATGGCTTGGTTTTTGCTCTGACATGCACTGTCAACTGTGGGACCTTATATAGACAGGTGTGTGCCTTTCCAAATCATGTCCAATCAATTGAATGTACCACAGGTGGACTCCAATCAAGTTGTAGAAACATCTCAAGGATGATCAATGGAAACAGGATGCACCTGAGCTCAATTTCGAGTCTCATAGCATAGGGTCTGAATACTTATGTAAATAAGGTATTTCAGTTTGTATTTTTTTCTACATTTGCAAAAATTTCTAAAAACCTGTTTTCACTTTGTCATTATGAGGTATTGTGTGTAGATTGATGAGGGGAAAAATATATTTAATCAATTTTAGAAGAAGGCTGTAACGTAACAAAATGTGGAAAAGGTCAAGGGGTCTGAATACTTTCCGAATGCACTGTAGTTACATTTATTCCAAGGCGATAACAAACATATTGTGAAATGAATATAGTACAAAGTAGTGATGTACCTTTTTATTGGCTGTCCCACACCCTGACTCCTAAACTTCATGTTTGAAAATAAAGCAATTCATGATTTCTTTAGTTTTTCTTTTACATTATTATTTCAATATACCATCTTGAGTTGATCATTTATTACATTGAAAGATACTGATCTAATTAGTATTTTTGTTTATTTTTTAAATACAAGTCTCAACAAAAATGCTGTCCCACCTTTTGATATCATTACCGAAACAAACACATTCAACTTACAAGCAAAAAAAACTCAAACAGGAAGTGGATTACAGGCAACATCCTCACTGAGCTAAAGGCTACAGCTGCCACTTTCAAGGATCGGGACACTAATCCGGACGCTTAAAATAAATCCCGGTACGCCCTCCGATAAACCAATAAACAGGTTAAAAAAACAAAAAAACTGGTGTAGCATGAATACAGGACTAAGATCAAATCCTACAACTCTAACGCTCGTCGGATATGGTAGGGCTTGTAAACTATTACGAATTACAAAGGGTAACCCAGCCACAAGATGCCCAGTGACACGAGCCTACTAGCGAGCTAAATGCCTTCTATGCTCGCATCGAAGCTAGCAACACTGAACCATGCATGAGAGCACCAGCTGTTCCGGACGGCTGTGTGATCACGCTCTCCGTAGCCGATGTGAGTAAGACCATTAAACAGGTTAACATTCAGAAGTCCTCAGGGCCAGATGGATTACCAGGATACATACTCAGAGCATGGTCTGACCAGCTGGCAAGTGTCTTCACTGATATTTTCAACCTCTGACACAGTCTGTAATACCTACATGTTTCAAGCAGACCACCAAAGTCCTTATGCCCAAGAATGCAAAGGTAACCTGTCTAAATGACTATCGCTCCATAGCACTCACATCTGTAGCCATGAAATGCTTTGAAAGGCTGGTCATGGCTCACATCAACACCATCACCCCACACACCCTGGACCCACTCCAATTCGCATACCTCCCCAACAGATCCACAGATGACGCAATCTCTACTGCACTCCACACTGCCCTTTCCCACCTGGACAAAAGAAACACCTATGTGAGAATGCTGTTCATTGAATACAGCGCGGTGTTCAACACCTTAGTGACCTCCAAGCTCATCACTAAGCTAAGGACCCTGGGACTGAACACCTCCCTCTGCAACTGGATCCTGGACTTCCTGACGGGCCACCCCCATGTGGAGAGGGTAGGTAACAACACATCTGCCATGCTGACAGTCAACACGGGTGCACCTCAGGGGTCAGTCAACACGGGGGCACCTCAGGGGTAAGTCATCACGGGTGCACCTCAGGGGTCAGTCATCACGGGTGCACCTCAGGGGTCAGTCAACACGGGGGCACCTCAGGGGTGAGTCAACACGGGGGCACCTCAGGGGTCAGTCAACACGGGTGCACCTCAGGGGACACTCATCACGGGTGCACCTCAGGGGTCAGTCATCACGGGTGCACCTCAGGGGTCAGTCAACATGGGTGCACCTCAGGGGTCAGTCAACACGGGTGCACCTCAGGGGTCAGTCAACATGGGTGCACCTCAGGGGTCAGTCAACACGGGTGCACCTCAGGGGTCAGTCAACACGGGTGCACCTCAGGGGTCAGTCAACACGGGTGCACCTCAGGGGTCAGTCAACACGGGTGCACCTCAGGGGTCAGTCAACACGGGTGCACCTCAGGGGTCAGTCAACACGGGTGCACCTCAGGGGTCAGTCAACACGGGTGCACCTCAAGGGTCAGTCAACACGGGTGCACCTCAGGGGTCAGTCAACACGGGTGCACCTCAGGTGTCAGTCAACACGGGTGCACCTCAGGGGTTAGTCAACACGGGTGCACCTCAGGGGTCAGTCAACACGGGTGCACCTCAGGGGTGCGTGGTGGTAGGCCTGATCTGGCCGTGTGGTGCCAGCACAAAAAACGTATTCCTCAACGTCAGCAAGACATAGGAACTGATCATGGACTACAGGAAACGGAGGGCCAAGCATGCCCCCATTAACATTGACAGGGCTGTAGTGGAGTGGGTCGAGAGCTTCAAGTTCCTCTGTGTCCACATCACTAAGGACCTATCATGGTCCAAACACACTAACACAGTCATGAAGAGGGCACGATCAAAAGGCTGAAATGTTTTGGCATGAGCCCTCAGATTCTCTAAAAGTTCTATAACTGCACCACTGTACGCTCTTGTTGGCTGGCCCTCACTACATATTAGTCGCCAAATCCACTGGCTCCAGGTCATCTATAAATCACTTCTAGGCAAATCCCCGCCTTATCTTAGCTCGTTGGTCACCAAAACAACACCCACCTGTAGTATGCATTCCAGCAGGTATATCTCACTGGTCATCCCCAAAGCCAACACCTCCTTTGGCCGCCATTCCTTCCAGTTCTCTGCTGCAAATGACTGGAACGAACTGCAAAAATCTCTGAAGCTGGAGACTCTTATCTCCCTCACTAACTTTAAGCATCAGTTGTCAGAGCAGCTTACCGATCACTGCACCTGTACACAGCACGTCTGTAATTAGCCCACCCAGCTACCTCATCCCCATATTGTTATTTACATTGTTATTTATTTTGCTATTTTGCTCATTTTTCTTCCTTTTTAACTCTGCATTGTTGGTTAAGGGCTCGTAAGTATTTGACGGTAAAATCTACACCTGATTTGACTGTAGAATGAATGTGCCTTAAGCCACACCCCTACAAATATATTTTGTATATTTTGTATGGAACTAAGTTAATGTGCATGCTTCTCCTTTTATTCCATCTTTTTCACTATGTTACGGTGGTGACATATGTAAGGAAATCAGGACAATACAAGCAGAGTGTGTGAGTAGATATGTCTATCTGACATCATTTATAAAATATGTGTGCTGAAAGTTTGGGAGAAATAAGATACAAATTTGAATTATTTTTCCAACCCCCAATTTGCACCACTTCTGTAGAATCACCCATATACAGTCACTCTGTAGGGCAGGGTTCTTCAATTCCGGTCCTGGAGGGCCCGAAACACCTCTGTTTTTCATCCTCTCCTTCTAATCAGGGGCTAATTCAGACCTGGGACACCAGGTGAGTGCAATTAACTACCAGGTAGAAATAAAAAACAGAAGTGTTTCGGCCCTCCAGGACCGGAATTGAAGAACCCTGCTGTAGGGCAATGTTTACCAACTCCAGTCCTCCAGTACCCCCAACAGCCCAACTCCAGTCCTCCAGTACCCCCAACAGCCCAACTCCAGTCCTCCAGTACCCCCAACAGCCCAACTCCAGTCCTCCAGTACCCCCAACAGCCCAACTCCAGTCCTCCAGTACCCCCAACAGCCCAACTCCAGTCCTCCAGTACCCCCAACAGCCCAACTCCAGTCCTCCAGTACCCCCAACAGCCCAACTCCAGTCCTCCAGTACCCCCAACAGCCCAACTCCAGTCCTCCAGTACCCCCAACAGCCCAACTCCAGTCCTCCAGTACCCCCAACAGCCCAACTCCAGTCCTCCAGTACCCCCAACAGTACACATTTTTGTTGTAGCCTGGACAAGTACACCTGATTCAACTTGTTAATTAATCATGAAGCCCTCAATCAGTTGAATGAGGTGAGTTTGTCCAGGGCAATAACAAAAATGTGTGCTGTTGGGGGTACTGGAGTTCTGGAGTTGAGAAACACTGGTACTGAAGGACTGGAGTTGGGCTGATGGGGGTACTGGAGGACTGGAGTTGGGGGTACTGGAGGACTGGAGTTGAGAAACAATTTTGGGGGTACTGGAGGACAAGAGTTGAGAAACACTGTTCGGGTTACTGGAGGAGTTGAGAAACACTGTTGGGAGTACTGCAGGACTGGAGTTGAGAAACACTGTTGGAGGTGCTGGAGGACTGGAGTTGGGCTGCTGGGGGTACTGGAGGACTGGAGTTGAGAAACAATTTTGGGGGTACTGGAGGACAAGAGTTGAGAAACACTGTTCAGGTTACTGGAGGACTGGAGTTGGAAAACACTGTTGGGAGTACTGGAGGACTGGAGTTGGAAAACACTGTTGGGAGTACTGGAGGACTGGAGTTGAGAAACACTGTTGGGAGTACTGGAGGACTGGAGTTGGCTGTTGGGGGTACTGGAGGACTGGAGTTGAGAAACACTGTTGGGAGTACTGGAGGACTGGAGTTGAGAAACACTGTTGGGAGTACTGGAGGACTAGAGTTGGCTGTTGGGTGTACTGGAGGACTGGAGTTGAGAAACACTGTTGGGAGTACTGGAGGACTGGAGTTGGCTGTTGGGTGTACTGGAGGACTGGAGTTGAAAAAAACACTGTTGGGAGTACTGGAGGACTGGAGTTGGGCTGTTGGGGGTACTGGAGGACTGGAGTTGAGAAACACTGTTGGGGGTGCTGGAGGACTGGAGTTGAGAAACATTATTGGGAGTACTGAAGGACTGGAGTTGAGAAACACTGTTGGAGTACTGGAGGACTAGAGGTGAGAAACACTGTTGGAGTACTGGAGGACTAGAGTTGAGAAACACTGTTGGAGTACTGGAGGACTAGAGGTGAGAAACACTGTTGGAGTACTGGAGGACTGGAGTTGAGAAACACTGTTGGGGTACTGGAGGACTGGAGTTGAGAAACACTGTTGGGGTACTGGAGGACTAGAGTTGGGCTGTTGGGGGTACTGGAGGACTGGAGTTGGCTGTTGGGTGTACTGGAGGACTGGAGTTGGCTGTTGGGTGTACTGGAGGACTAGAGGTGAGAAACACTGTTGGGGTACTGGAGGACTGGAGTTGGCTGTTGGGGGTACTGGAGGACTGGAGTTGAGAAACACTGTTGGGGTACTGGAGGACTGGAGTTGGGCTGTTGGGGGTACTGGAGGACTGGAGGTGAGAAACACTGTTGGGGTACTGGAGGACTGGAGTTGGGTGTTGGGGGTACTGGAGGACTGGAGTTGAGAAACACTGTTGGGGTACTGGAGGACTGGAGTTGGGCTGTTGGGGGTACTGGAGGACTGGAGTTGGCTGTTGGGGGTACTGGAGGACTGGAGGTGAGAAACACTGTTGGGGTACTGGAGGACTGGAGTTGGCTGTTGGGGGTACTGGAGGACTGGAGTTGAGAAACACTGTTGGGGGTACTGGAGGACTGGAGTTGGGCTGTTGGGGGTACTGGAGGACTGGAGTTGGCTGTTGGGGGTACTGGAGGACTGGAGTTGGGCTGTTGGGGGTACTGGAGGACTGGAGTTGGCTGTTGGGGGTACTGGAGGACTGGAGTTGGCTGTTGGGGGTACTGGAGGACTGGAGTTGGGCTGTTGGGGGTACTGGAGGACTGGAGTTGGGCTGTTGGGGGTACTGGAGGACTGGAGTTGGCTGTTGGGGGTACTGGAGGACTGGAGTTGGCTGTTGGGGGTACTGGAGGACTGGAGTTGGCTGTTGGGGGTACTGGAGGACTGGAGGTGAGAAACACTGTTGGGAGTACTGGAGGACTGGAGTTGGCTGTTGGGTGTACTGGAGGACTGGAGTTGAAAAAAACACTGTTGGGAGTACTGGAGGACTGGAGTTGGGCTGTTGGGGGTACTGGAGGACTGGAGTTGAGAAACACTGTTGGGGGTGCTGGAGGACTGGAGTTGAGAAACATTATTGGGAGTACTGAAGGACTGGAGTTGAGAAACACTGTTGGAGTACTGGAGGACTAGAGGTGAGAAACACTGTTGGAGTACTGGAGGACTGGAGTTGAGAAACACTGTTGGAGTACTGGAGGACTGGAGGACTGGAGTTGAGAAACACTGTTGGGGTACTGGAGGACTGGAGTTGGCTGTTGGGGGTACTGGAGGACTGGAGTTGAGAAACACTGTTGGGGTACTGGAGGACTGGAGGACTGGAGTTGAGAAACACTGTTGGGGTACTGGAGGACTGGAGTTGGCTGTTGGGGGTACTGGAGGACTGGAGTTGAGAAACACTGTTGGGGTACTGGAGGACTGGAGGACTGGAGTTGAGAAACACTGTTGGGGTACTGGAGGACTGGAGTTGGCTGTTGGGGGTACTGGAGGACTGGAGTTGAGAAACATTATTGGGAGTACTGGAGGACTAGATTTGAGAAACACTGTTGGAGTACTGGAGGACTGGAGGACTGGAGTTGAGAAACACTGTTGGGGTACTGGAGGACTGGAGTTGGCTGTTGGGGGTACTGGAGGACTGGAGTTGAGAAACACTGTTGGGGTACTGGAGGACTAGAGTTGGGCTGTTGGGGGTACTGGAGGACTGGAGTTGGCTGTTGGGTGTACTGGAGGACTGGAGTTGGCTGTTGGGTGTACTGGAGGACTAGAGGTGAGAAACACTGTTGGGGTACTGGAGGACTGGAGTTGGCTGTTGGGGGTACAGGAGGACTGGAGTTGAGAAACACTGTTGGGGTACTGGAGGACTGGAGTTGGGCTGTTGGGGGTACTGGAGGACTGGAGGTGAGAAACACTGTTGGGGTACTGGAGGACTGGAGTTGGGTGTTGGGGGTACTGGAGGACTGGAGGTGAGAAACACTGTTGGGGTACTGGAGGACTGGAGTTGGGCTGTTGGGGGTACTGGAGGACTGGAGTTGGCTGTTGGGGGTACTGGAGGACTGGAGGTGAGAAACACTGTTGGGGTACTGGAGGACTGGAGTTGGCTGTTGGGGGTACTGGAGGACTGGAGTTGAGAAACACTGTTGGGGTACTGGAGGACTGGAGTTGGGCTGTTGGGGGTACTGGAGGACTGGAGTTGGCTGTTGGGGGTACTGGAGGACTGGAGTTGGGCTGTTGGGGGTACTGGAGGACTGGAGTTGGCTGTTGGGGGTACTGGAGGACTGGAGTTGGCTGTTGGGGGTACTGGAGGACTGGAGGTGGGCTGTTGGGGTACTGGAGGACTGGAGTTGGCTGTTGGGGGTACTGGAGGACTGGAGTTGGCTGTTGGGGGTACTGGAGGACTGGAGTTGGGCTGTTGGGGGTACTGGAGGACTGGAGTTGGGCTGTTGGGGGTACTGGAGGACTAGAGTTGGCTGTTGGGGGTACTGGAGGACTGGAGTTGGCTGTTGGGGGTACTGGAGGACTGGAGTTGGCTGTTGGGGGTACTGGAGGACTGGAGGTGAGAAACACTGTTGGAGTACTGGAGGACTAGAGTTGGCTGTAGGGGGTACTGGAGGACTGGAGGTGAGAAACACTGTTGGAGTACTGGAGGACTGGAGTTGGCTGTTGGAGTACTGGAGGACTGGAGGTGAGAAACACTGTTGGAGTACTGGAGGACTGGAGTTGGCTGTTGGGGGTACTGGAGGACTGGAGGTGAGAAACACCGTTGGAGTACTGGAGGACTGGAGTTGGCTGTTGGGGGTACTGGAGGACTGGAGGTGAGAAACACTGTTGGAGTACTGGAGGACTGGAGTTGGCTGTTGGAGTACTGGAGGACTAGAGGTGAGAAACACTGTTGGAGTACTGGAGGACTAGAGGTGAGAAACACTTCTGTAAAGTATGTAGCTGTTACACTCCAATCTCCTGTCCCTCTGTCCCTCTGTCCCTCTGTCTCTCTGTCCCTCTGTCCCTCTGTCCCTCTGTCCCTCTGTCTCTCTGTCTCTCTGTCTCTCTGTCCCTCTGTCTCTCTGTCCCTCTGTCCCTCTGTCCCTCTGTCTCTCTGTCTCTCTGTCTCTCTGTCCCTCTGTCCCTCTGTCCCTCTGTCCCTCTGTCTCTCTGTCTCTCTGTCCCTCTGTCTCTCTGTCCCTCTGTCTCTCTGTACCTCTGTCCCTCTGTCCCTCTGTCTCTCTGTCCCTCTGTCCCTCTGTCCCTCTGCTCTGCTCTGCTGGATGGATGCCCACTCTGGTGTCTCTGTGCCTGTCTGAGTGGTGCTGGGGCCCGTAGCATGTCTACATGCAGAGCTGACGTCATACCTGTCATCCCCTGTATACCCCAGTGTCCCCCTGGGCCCAGTTCAGAGCAGGGCTTCCCTCTGTCTGTTTGATGTTTGATGCTCAGAGCTTCTGACAGCCTCCTATTAGATCACAGTGATGCTAACAGACAGACAGAGCAGGACTGCAGACGGAGTGATGTCTGACTGACAGACAGAGCAGGACCAGCAGGCACAGCAGAGAGAGAGGGAGAACGAGAGAGAGAGAGAGAGAGTGAGAGAACGAGAGAGATAGAGAAAGAACGAGAGACAGAGAGTGAGAGAGAAAGAGAATGAGAGATAGAGAATGAGAGAGTGAGAGAGAGAGTGTAATGTTTACTGTTCATTTTGTGTTGTTTATTTCACTTTAGTTTATTATCTATTTCACTTGCTTTAGAAATGTAATCATATGTTTCCCATGCCAATAAAGCCCCTTGAGTTGAATTGAATAGAGAGAGAGAGAGAGAGAGAGAGAGAGAGAGAGAGAGAGAGACAGAGAGAGAGAGAGAGAGAGACAGAGAGAGAGAGAGAGAGAGAGAGAGAGACAGAGAGAGAGAGAGAGAGAGAGAGAGAGAGAGAGAGAGAGAGAGAGAGAGAGAGAGAGAGACAGAGAGAGAGAGAGAGAGAGAGAGAGAGAGAGAGAGAGAGAGAGAGAGAGAGAGAGAGAGAGAGACAGAGAGAGAGAGAGAGACAGAGAGAGAGAGAGAGAGAGAGAGAGAGAGAGAGTGGACTAAAGAGTGGTATATTCACACATGGTGGTGGTGAGAAGACCCCAGACAGAGCAGTGACAGACAGGCTGGCCCACATGCTAGTAGAGAAACACAGTTGGTGGCGGAGGCCTGGCCAGGCTTCATTGAATTGTAATACAGCATCAGGTGCCCTGACACATGCGGTTGCCAACACAACACACAAGATGATGATGGTATTCACTGCTACAAGCAGCCATGACACTACCTCTTAAGTTGTTAAAATTCATGAAATTCATGAACTGGCTTACACTTAGATGGAGTGGCTGCCAGTACAGAGTACCTCTGCCATACCATCAGAGCTGGGGCCTCACTAAATAAGTTGCTTAATATGATCAAATGTACCTCTGCACACCAAGACATTAGCTAGGTCAGACCACCAACTCCAAGTTACAGTGAACAGAGGTGGGACTCATATTTCCTTCGTTAACCTGTGTGACCATGCATGCATTTTAGTCATTCAGAGGACACTGATCCAGAGCGACTAACAAGCAGCTTCTGAAATCATTGGTTTTAGTAATGTCCTTACATTTCGAAAGCCTTGGTAAATCCGTTTAATTACATTTACATTTACATTTTAGTCATTTAGCAGACGCTCTTATCCAGAGCGACTTACAGTTAGCACATACATTATTTTATCGAACCCACAACCCTGGCGTTGCAAACGCCATGCTCTACCAACTGAGCTACATCCCCTTATTAATTCAGAATTACAGTTATGGGGAGTGAGCATGGATGAATTATGTTGTGGTTTGAGCCAGAACATCTTTAGCTGATGTCTAAAACGTCTTGACAAGCCAACTCCCCAAGGCTACCATGAGCTCAGCATGAAACAGGAACACGAATATGTTACTAAAGCCTACTAAATCTAGGATGCTTCAGAAATGTCACTCTATAATACACCTACATTCAAGCTTTAGACTTCAGAGAAAAAGAGGTAGAGATTACACAAGGTAATGGTATAGAGAACATTCTACCGACGACATCAGAGACATTCTCAAACCACACACACACACACACACACACACACACACACACTAATGAACACTGCAATTTACAACACGTCTCGAAAGTACACAATGCCAAACTGCTCTCAGATTTCAATTATATCCCAGATCTGTTAAGTTGGAGTGCAAATGGATTTTTGATTTCACCTTTAGCACCGTTCTCTTCCCTTTTAAATACCTGGCATGGAACTCACATCACAACACAGTGGCTCTCAAATGGCACCCTATTCCCTATGTAGTGCGCTACTTTTGACCAGAGCCCTGGTTAAAAGTAATGCACTAAATAGGGGAAAAGGTGCCATTTGAGACACATCCAGGGCTCTCTGAACACAGGAGATCTTTTCTATCTGCACATCGGATTAATTTCCTGCTTGAGACGGCTCTTATCATCTCTGGTAAATCAGACAACGGAGCAGAACTGAGAGGCTTTCCAGTCTGGGCACACAAATACCTCACAGGAGGTTATCTTAGTGCTTAGCATGCTGGGATGCATCTTACCAAACACTTGCATGTGTCTGTTCATGGATGGAAATTCAATTGGGAGTTTATTATTTATGTCTAATTTTACTCAAGAGTCATTTTAGTAACGTTAAAATAAACATGGGTTACCGACAATGATCTACTGAAATATAGACAGTATTAGACATGAACGGCAGTGTGAAGAAACATCGGACTGAACGGACTACATCTGTAAAAGCATTACTTGACTAGGTTAGAGTTCAGAAGACAGCTTCACCGTGAAGCAAGGCAGTAAAGGGAAATGGAGGGCGACTGAGCGGTGAATATATTGTAACTGTCACACCCTGGCTCTGGGGACTCTATATGTTGAGCCAGGGTGTGTAAATTCTATGTGTTTGTGTTCTATGTGAATTATCTAGGTGTTCTATTTCTATGTTGGCCAGAGTGGTTCTCAATCAGAGGCAACGAGTGTCAGCTGTTGCTGGTTGTCTCTGATTGGGAACCACATTTATACAGGCTGTTTTCCCACAGTAGTTGTGGGATCTTGTTCCTTTTGGTTTGTTCCGTGTTGGTTGTGTTTAACCTAGGACGTCACGTTATCGTTTATTGTTTTGTTTATCGTGTATTCATTAAATAAAGAATAAAGTATGTTCGCTCATCACGCAGCGCCTTGGTCCTCTTCCTTCGACGATCGTGACAGTAACCTGCTGTACCTTTATTCATAACAGACACATTTTGATCAGCTTCAACTGCATAGCTAATTCATCATAGCAATATTTTCGCAATAACTGCGTATTTGCTTTCTTAATGACGATGTCACTGAATTAGATCAGAGTAAAATCTGGCTTAGAAATGTAAGAGGGATTTTAACAGTTTAGGTCAGATTTACTCCATCAAGCCAGATAAATTAGCTGCTGGTTTTGATTTAATCTGAGAGGATTCTTACCCATGATCATACACACATCCATGATGGCTTAAACTATCATGGATAACTGGAATAAATTTCTGACGTTGCATAATGATACAGCTATTCCCCTTATGATAGAGAGTTGATCAGCTTTTGACCAACCCAACTCATTTTGTGGGATCAAGAATCAACTCTCTCTGTGTTTATCATCAGATCACATAACCTGGCTAAAGTAACTCTGTGATAGTTAATACCCCTTCCTTTCTGTGGCAGTCTGTATAAGAACTATTTATATCAGTTAATCCCCTTCCTTTCTGTGACAGTCTGTATAAGAACTATTTATATCAGTTAATCCCCTTCCTTTCTGTGGCAGTCTGTATAAGAACTATTTATATCAGTTAATCCCCCTTCCTTTCTGTGGCAGTCTGTATAAGAACTATTTATATCAGTTAATCCCCTTCCTTTCTGTGACAGTCTGTATAAGAACTATTTATATCAGTTAATCCCCCTTCCTTTCTGTGGCAGTCAGTATAAGAACTATTTATATCAGTTAATTCCCTTCCTTTCTGTGGCAGTCTGTATAAGAACTATTTATATCAGTTAATCCCCCTTCCTTTCTGTGGCAGTCTGTATAAGAACTATTTATATCAGTTAATCCCCTTCCTTTCTGTGGCAGTCTGTATAAGAACTATTTATATCAGTTAATCCCCCTTCCTTTCTGTGGCAGTCTGTATAAGAACTATTTCTATCAGTTAACCCCCTTCCTTTCTGTGGCAGTCTGTATAAGAACTATTTATATCAGTTAATCCCCTTCCTTTCTGTGGCAGTCTGTATAAGAACTATTTATATCAGTTAATCCCCCTTCCTTTCTGTGACAGTCTGTATAAGAACTATTTATATCAGTTAATCCCCCTTCCTTTCTGTGACAGTCTGTATAAGAACTATTTATATCAGTTAATCCCCCTTCCTTTCTGTGGCAGTCTGTATAAGAACTATTTATATCAGTTAATCCCCCTTCCTTTCTGTGGCAGTCTGTATAAGAACTATTTATATCAGTTAATCCCCTTCCTTTCTGTGACAGTCTGTATAAGAACTATTTATATCAGTTAATCCCCCTTCCTTTCTGTGGCAGTCTGTATAAGAACTATTTATATCAGTTAATCCCCTTCCTTTCTGTGGCAGTCTGTATAAGAACTATTTACATCAGTTAATCCCCTTCCTTTCTGTGGCAGTCTGTATAAGAACTATTTATATCAGTTAATCCCCTTCCTTTCTGTGGCAGTCTGTATAAGAACTATTTATATCAGTTAATCCCCTTCCTTTCTGTGGCAGTCTGTATAAGAACTATTTATATCAGTTAATCCCCTTCCTTTCTGTGGCAGTCTGTATAAGAACTATTTATATCAGTTAATCCCCTTCCTTTCTGTGGCAGCCTGTATAAGAACTATTTATATCAGTTAATCCCCCTTCCTTTCTGTGGCAGTCTGTATAAGAACTATTTATATCAGTTAATCCCCCTTCCTTTCTGTGGCAGTCTGTATAAGAACTATTTATATCAGTTAATCCCCTTCCTTTCTGTGGCAGTCTGTATAAGAACTATTTATATCAGTTAATCCCCCTTCCTTTCTGTGGCAGTCTGTATAAGAACTATTTATATCAGTTAATCCCCCTTCCTTTCTGTGGCAGTCTGTATAAGAACTATTTATATCAGTTAATCCCCCTTCCTTTCTGTGGCAGTCTGTATAAGAACTATTTATATCAGTTAATCCCCTTCCTTTCTGTGGCAGTCTGTATAAGAACTATTTATATCAGTTAATCCCCCTTCCTTTCTGTGGCAGTCTGTATAAGAACTATTTATATCAGTTAATCCCCCTTCCTTTCTGTGGCAGTCTGTATAAGAACTATTTATATCAGTTAATCCCCTTCCTTTCTGTGGCAGTCTGTATAAGAACTATTTATATCAGTTAATCCCCCTTCCTTTCTGTGGCAGTCTGTATAAGAACTATTTATATCAGTTAATCCCCCTTCCTTTCTGTGGCAGTCTGTATAAGAACTATTTATATCAGTTAATCCCCTTCCTTTCTGTGGCAGTCTGTATAATAACTATTTATATCAGTTAATCCCCCTTCCTTTCTGTGGCAGTCTGTATAAGAACTATTTATATCAGTTAATCCCCTTCCTTTCTGTGGCAGTCTGTATAAGAACTATTTATATCAGTTAATCCCCTTCCTTTCTGTGACAGTCTGTATAAGAACTATTTATATCAGTTAATCCCCCTTCCTTTCTGTGGCAGTCTGTATAAGAACTATTTATATCAGTTAATCCCCCTTCCTTTCTGTGGCAGTCTGTATAATAACCATTTACATCAGTTAATCCCCTTCCTTTCCGTGGCAGTCTGTATAAGAACCATTTACATCAGTTAATCCCCTTCCTTTCCGTGGCAGTCTGTATAAGAACTATTTATATCAGTTAATCCCCCTTCCTTTCTGTGACAGTCTGTATAAGAACCATTTACATCAGTTAATCCCCTTCCTTTCCGTGGCAGTCTGTATAAGAGCTATTTATATCAGTTAATCCCCTTTCTTTCTGTGGCAGTCTGTATAAGAAATATTTATATCAGTTAATCCACTTCCTTTCTGTGGCAGTCTGTATAAGAACCATTTACATCAGTTAATCCCCTTCCTTTCTGTGGCAGTCTGTATAAGAACTATTTATATCAGTTAATCCACTTCCTTTCTGTGGCAGTCTGTATAAGAACTATTTATATCAGTTAATCCCCTTCCTTTCTGTGACAGTCTGTATAAGAACTATTTATATCAGTTAATCCCCTTCCTTTCTGTGGCAGTCTGTATAAGAACTATTTATATCAGTTAATCCCCCTTCCTTTCTGTGACAGTCTGTATAAGAACTATTTATATCAGTTAATCCCCTTCCTTTCTGTGACAGTCTGTATAAGAACTATTTATATCAGTTAATCCCCTTCCTTTCTGTGACAGTCTGTATAAGAACCATTTACATCAGTTAATCCCCTTCCTTTCTGTGGCAGTCTGTATAAGAACTATTTATATATCAGTTAATCCCCCTTCCTTTCTGTGGCAGTCTGTATAAGAACTATTTATATCAGTTAATCCCCTTCCTATCTGTGGCAGTCTGTATAAGAACTATTTATATCAGTTAATCCCCTTCCTTTCTGTGGCAGTCTGTATAAGAACTATTTATATCAGTTAATCCCCCATCCTTTCTGTGGCAGTCTGTATAAGAACCATTTACATCAGTTAATCCCCCTTCCTATCTGTGGCAGTCTGTATAAGAACTATTTACATCAGTTAATCCCCCTTCCTTTCTGTCGCAGTCTGTATAAGAACTATTTATATCAGTTAATCCCCTTCCTTTCTGTGGCAGTCTGTATAAGAACTATTTATATCAGTTAATCCCCTTCCTTTCTGTGGCAGTCTGTATAAGAACTATTTATATCAGTTAATCCCCTTCCTTTCTGTGGCAGTCTGTATAAGAACTATTTATATCAGTTAATCCCCTTCCTTTCTGTGGCAGTCTGTATAAGAACTATTTATATCAGTTAATCCCCTTCCTTTCTGTGGCAGTCTGTAAAGAAACTATTTATATCAGTTAATCCCCTTCCTTTCTGTGGCAGTCTGTATAAGAACTATTTAAATCAGTTAATCCCCTTCCTTTCTGTGTAAGAACTATTTATATCAGTTAATCCCCCTTCCTTTCTGTGGCAGTCTGTATAAGAACTATTTATATCAGTTAATCCCCCTTCCTTTCTGTGGCAGTCTGTATAAGAACTATTTATATCAGTTAATCCCCCTTCCTTTCTGTGGCAGTCTGTATAAGAACTATTTATATCAGTTAATCCCCCTTCCTTTCTGTGGCAGTCTGTATAAGAACTATTTATATCAGTTAATCCCCTTCCTTTCTGTGACAGTCTGTATAAGAACTATTTATATCAGTTAATCCCCCTTCCTTTCTGTGGCAGTCTGTATAAGAACTATTTATATCAGTTAATCCCCCTTCCTTTCTGTGGCAGTCTGTATAAGAACTATTTATATCAGTTAATCCCCTTCCTTTCTGTGGCAGTCTGTATAAGAACTATTTATATCAGTTAATCCCCTTCCTTTCTGTGGCAGTCTGTATAAGAACTATTTATATCAGTTAATCCCCTTCCTTTCTGTGGCAGTCTGTATAAGAACTATTTATATCAGTTAATCCCCCTTCCTTTCTGTGGCAGTCTGTATAAGAACTATTTATATCAGTTAATCCCCTTCCTTTCTGTGGCAGTCTGTATAAGAACTATTTATATCAGTTAATCCCCCTTCCTTTCTGTGGCAGTCTGTATAAGAACTATTTATATCAGTTAATCCCCTTCCTTTCTGTGGCAGTCTGTATAAGAACTATTTATATCAGTTAATCCCCTTCCTTTCTGTGGCAGTCTGTATAAGAACTATTTATATCAGTTAATCCCCCTTCCTTTCTGTGGCAGTCTGTATAAGAACTATTTATATCAGTTAATCCCCTTCCTTTCTGTGGCAGTCTGTATAAGAACTATTTATATCAGTTAATCCCCCTTCCTTTCTGTGGCAGTCTGTATAAGAACTATTTATATCAGTTAATCCCCTTCCTTTCTGTGGCAGTCTGTATAAGAACTATTTATATCAGTTAATCCCCTTCCTTTCTGTGGCAGTCTGTATAAGAACTATTTATATCAGTTAATCCCCTTCCTTTCTGTGGCAGTCTGTATAAGAACTATTTATATCAGTTAATCCCCTTCCTTTCTGTGGCAGTCTGTATAAGAACTATTTATATCAGTTAATCCCCCTTCCTTTCTGTGGCAGTCTGTATAAGAACTATTTATATCAGTTAATCCCCCTTCCTTTCTGTGGCAGTCTGTATAAGAACTATTTATATCAGTTAATCCCCTTCCTTTCTGTGGCAGTCTGTATAAGAACTATTTATATCAGTTAATCCCCCTTCCTTTCTGTGGCAGTCTGTATAAGAACTATTTATATCAGTTAATCCCCTTCCTTTCTGTGGCAGTCTGTATAAGAACTATTTATATCAGTTAATCCCCCTTCCTTTCTGTGGCAGTCTGTATAAGAACTATTTATATCAGTTAATCCCCTTCCTTTCTGTGGCAGTCTGTATAAGAACTATTTATATCAGTTAATCCCCCTTCCTTTCTGTGGCAGTCTGTATAAGAACTATTTATATCAGTTAATCCCCTTCCTTTCTGTGGCAGTCTGTATAAGAACTATTTATATCAGTTAATCCCCCTTCCTTTCTGTGGCAGTCTGTATAAGAACTATTTATATCAGTTAATCCCCCTTCCTTTCTGTGGCAGTCTGTATAAGAACTATTTATATCAGTTAATCCCCTTCCTTTCTGTGGCAGTCTGTATAAGAACTATTTATATCAGTTAATCCCCTTCCTTTCTGTGGCAGTCTGTATAAGAACTATTTATATCAGTTAATCCCCTTCCTTTCTGTGGCAGTCTGTATAAGAACTATTTATATCAGTTAATCCCCTTCCTTTCTGTGGCAGTCCTGTATAAGAACTATTTATATCAGTTAATCCCCCTTCCTTTCTGTGGCAGTCTGTATAAGAACTATTTATATCAGTTAATCCCCTTCCTTTCTGTGGCAGTCTGTATAAGAACTATTTATATCAGTTAATCCCCTTCCTTTCTGTGGCAGTCTGTATAAGAACTATTTATATCAGTTAATCCCCTTCCTTTCTGTGGCAGTCTGTATAAGAACTATTTATATCAGTTAATCCCCTTCCTTTCTGTGGCAGTCTGTATAAGAACTATTTATATCAGTTAATCCCCTTCCTTTCTGTGGCAGTCTGTATAAGAACTATTTATATCAGTTAATCCCCTTCCTTTCTGTGGCAGTCTGTATAAGAACTATTTATATCAGTTAATCCCCCTTCCTTTCTGTGGCAGTCTGTATAAGAACTATTTATATCAGTTAATCCCCCTTCCTTTCTGTGGCAGTCTGTATAAGAACTATTTATATCAGTTAATCCCCTTCCTTTCTGTGGCAGTCTGTATAAGAACTATTTATATCAGTTAATCCCCTTCCTTTCTGTGGCAGTCTGTATAAGAACTATTTATATCAGTTAATCCCCCTTCCTTTCTGTGGCAGTCTGTATAAGAACTATTTATATCAGTTAATCCCCTTCCTTTCTGTGGCAGTCTGTATAAGAACTATTTATATCAGTTAATCCCCCTTCCTTTCTGTGGCAGTCTGTATAAGAACTATTTATATCAGTTAATCCCCTTCCTTTCTGTGGCAGTCTGTATAAGAACTATTTATATCAGTTAATCCCCCTTCCTTTCTGTGGCAGTCTGTATAAGAACTATTTATATCAGTTAATCCCCTTCCTTTCTGTGGCAGTCTGTATAAGAACTATTTATATCAGTTAATCCCCCTTCCTTTCTGTGGCAGTCTGTATAAGAACTATTTATATCAGTTAATCCCCTTCCTTTCTGTGGCAGTCTGTATAAGAACTATTTATATCAGTTAATCCCCTTCCTTTCTGTGGCAGTCTGTATAAGAACTATTTATATCAGTTAATCCCCTTCCTTTCTGTGGCAGTCTGTATAAGAACTATTTATATCAGTTAATCCCCTTCCTTTCTGTGGCAGTCTGTATAAGAACTATTTATATCAGTTAATCCCCTTCCTTTCTGTGGCAGTCTGTATAAGAACTATTTATATCAGTTAATCCCCTTCCTTTCTGTGGCAGTCTGTATAAGAACTATTTATATCAGTTAATCCCCTTCCTTTCTGTGGCAGTCTGTATAAGAACTATTTATATCAGTTAATCCCCCTTCCTTTCTGTGGCAGTCTGTATAAGAACTATTTATATCAGTTAATCCCCCTTCCTTTCTGTGGCAGTCTGTATAAGAACTATTTATATCAGTTAATCCCCTTCCTTTCTGTGGCAGTCTGTATAAGAACTATTTATATCAGTTAATCCCCCTTCCTTTCTGTGGCAGTCTGTATAAGAACTATTTATATCAGTTAATCCCCTTCCTTTCTGTGGCAGTCTGTATAAGAACTATTTATATCAGTTAATCCCCCTTCCTTTCTGTGGCAGTCTGTATAAGAACTATTTATATCAGTTAATCCCCTTCCTTTCTGTGGCAGTCTGTATAAGAACTATTTATATCAGTTAATCCCCTTCCTTTCTGTGGCAGTCTGTATAAGAACTATTTATATCAGTTAATCCCCTTCCTTTCTGTGGCAGTCTGTATAAGAACTATTTATATCAGTTAATCCCCTTCCTTTCTGTGACAGTCTGTATAAGAACTATTTATATCAGTTAATCCCCTTCCTTTCTGTGGCAGTCTGTATAAGAACTATTTATATCAGTTAATCCCCTTCCTTTCTGTGGCAGTCTGTATAAGAACTATTTATATCAGTTAATCCCCCTTCCTTTCTGTGGCAGTCTGTATAAGAACTATTTATATCAGTTAATCCCCTTCCTTTCTGTGGCAGTCTGTATAAGAACTATTTATATCAGTTAATCCCCCTTCCTTTCTGTGGCAGTCTGTATAAGAACTATTTATATCAGTTAATCCCCTTCCTTTCTGTGACAGTCTGTATAAGAACTATTTATATCAGTTAATCCCCTTCCTTTCTGTGGCAGTCTGTATAAGAACTATTTATATCAGTTAATCCCCTTCCTTTCTGTGGCAGTCTGTATAAGAACTATTTATATCAGTTAATCCCCCTTCCTTTCTGTGGCAGTCTGTATAAGAACTATTTATATCAGTTAATCCCCCTTCCTTTCTGTGGCAGTCTGTATAAGAACTATTTATATCAGTTAATCCCCTTCCTTTCTGTGGCAGTCTGTATAAGAACTATTTATATCAGTTAATCCCCTTCCTTTCTGTGGCAGTCTGTATAAGAACTATTTATATCAGTTAATCCCCCTTCCTTTCTGTGGCAGTCTGTATAAGAACTATTTATATCAGTTAATCCCCTTCCTTTCTGTGGACAGTCTGTATAAGAACTATTTATATCAGTTAATCCCCTTCCTTTCTGTGGCAGTCTGTATAAGAACTATTTATATCAGTTAATCCCCTTCCTTTCTGTGGCAGTCTGTATAAGAACTATTTATATCAGTTAATCCCCCTTCCTTTCTGTGGCAGTCTGTATAAGAACTATTTATATCAGTTAATTCCCCCTTCCTTTCTGTGGCAGTCTGTATAAGAACTATTTATATCAGTTAATCCCCTTCCTTTCTGTGCAGTCTGTATAAGAACTATTTATATCAGTTAATCCCCTTCCTTTCTGTGACAGTCCTGTATAAGAACTATTTATATCAGTTAATCCCCTTCCTTTCTGTGGCAGTCTGTATAAGAACTATTTATATCAGTTAATCCCCTTCCTTCTGTGGACAGTCTGTATAAGAACTATTTATATCAGTTAATCCCCTTCCTTTCTGTGGCAGTCTGTTTAAGAACCTATTATATCAGTTAATCCCCTTCCTTTCTGTGACAGTCTGTATAAGAACTATTTATATCAGTTAATCCCCTTCCTTTCTGTGGCAGTCTGTATAAGAACTATTTATATCAGTTATCCCCCTTCCTTTCTGTGGCAGTCTGTATAAGAACTATTTATATCAGTTAATCCCCTTCCTTTCTGTGGCAGTCTGTATAAGAACTATTTATATCAGTTAATCCCCCTTCCTTTCTGTGGCAGTCTGTATAAGAACTATTTATATCAGTTAATCCCCTTCCTTTCTGTGCAGTCTGTATAAGAACTATTTATATCAGTTAATCCCCTTCCTTTCTGTGGCAGTCTGTATAAGAACTATTTATATCAGTTAATCCCCCTTCCTTTCTGTGGCAGTCTGTATAAGAACTATTTATATCAGTTAATCCCCTTCCTTTCTGTGGCAGTCTGTATAAGAACTATTTATATCAGTTAATCCCCTTCCTTTCTGTGGCAGTCTGTATAAGAACTATTTATATCAGTTAATCCCCTTCCTTTCTGTGGCAGTCTGTATAAGAACTATTATATCAGTTAATCCCCTTCCTTTCTGTGGCAGTCTGTATAAGAAACTATTTATATCAGTTAATCCCCCTTCCTTTCTGTGGCAGTCTGTATAAGAACTATTTATATCAGTTAATCCCCCTTCCTTTCTGTGGCAGTCTGTATAAGAACTATTTATATCAGTTAATCCCCTTCCTTTCTGTGGCAGTCTGTATAAGAACTATTTATATCAGTTAATCCCCCTTCCTTTCTGTGGCAGTCTGTATAAGAACTATTTATATCAGTTAATTCCCCTTCCTTTCTGTGCAGTCTGTATAAGAACTATTTATATCAGTTAATCCCCTTCCTTTCTGTGGCAGTCTGTATAAGAACTATTTATATCAGTTAATCCCCTTCCTTTCTGTGGCAGTCTGTATAAGAACTATTTTATATCAGTTAATCCCCTTCCTTTCTGTGGCAGTCTGTATAAGAACTATTTATATCAGTTAATCCCACTTCCTTTCTGTGGCAGTCTGTATAAGAACTATTTATATCAGTTAATCCCCTTCCTTTCTGTGGCAGTCTGTATAAGAACTATTTATATCAGTTAATCCCCTTCCTTTCTGTGGCAGTCTGTATAAGAACTATTTATATCAGTTAATCCCCTTCCTTTCTGTGGCAGTCTGTATAAGAACTATTTATATCAGTTAATCCCCTTCCTTTCTGTGGCAGTCTGTATAAGAACTATTTATATCAGTTAATCCCCTTCCTTTCTGTGGCAGTCTGTATAAGAACTATTTATATCAGTTAATCCCCCTTCCTTTCTGTGGCAGTCTGTATAAGAACTATTTATATCAGTTAATCCCCTTCCTTTCTGTGGCAGTCTGTATAAGAACTATTTATATCAGTTAATCCCCTTCCTTTCTGTGGCAGTCTGTATAAGAACTATTTATATCAGTTAATCCCCTTCCTTTCTGTGGCAGTCTGTATAAGAACTATTTATATCAGTTAATCCCCCTTCCTTTCTGTGGCAGTCTGTATAAGAACTATTTATATCAGTTAATCCCCTTCCTTTCTGTGGACAGTCTGTATAAGAACTATTTATATCAGTTAATCCCCCTTCCTTTCTGTGGCAGTCTGTAATAAGAACTATTTATATCAGTTAATCCCCTTCCTTTCTGGTGGCAGTCTGTATAAGAACTATTTATATCAGTTAATCCCCCTTCCTTTCTGTGGCAGTCTGTATAAGAACTATTTATATCAGTTAATCCCCTTCCTTTCTGTGGCAGTCTGTATAAGAACTATTTATATCAGTTAATCCCCTTCCTTTCTGTGGCAGTCTGTATAAGAACTATTTATATCAGTTAATCCCCTTCCTTTCTGTGGCAGTCTGTATAAGAAACTATTTATATCAGTTAATCCCCCTTCCTTTCTGTGGCAGTCTGTATAAGAACTATTTATATCAGTTAATCCCCTTCCTTTCTGTGGCAGTCTGTATAAGAACTATTTATATCAGTTAATCCCCCTTCCTTTCTGTGGCAGTCTGTATAAGAACTATTTATATCAGTTAATCCCCTTCCTTTCTGTGACAGTCTGTATAAGAACTATTTATATCAGTTAATCCCCTTCCTTTCTGTGGCAGTCTGTATAAGAACTATTTATATCAGTTAATCCCCTTCCTTTCTGTGGCAGTCTGTATAAGAACTATTTATATCAGTTAATCCCCCTTCCTTTCTGTGGCAGTCTGTATAAGAACTATTTATATCAGTTAATCCCCTTCCTTTCTGTGGCAGTCTGTATAAGAACTATTTATATCAGTTAATCCCCCTTCCTTTCTGTGGCAGTCTGTATAAGAACTATTTATACAGTTAATCCCCTTCCTTTCTGTGGCAGTCTGTATAAGAACTATTTATATCAGTTAATCCCCCTTCCTTTCTGTGGCAGTCTGTATAAGAACTATTTAATCAGTTAATCCCCTTCCTTTCTGTGGGCAGTCTGTATAAGACCTATTTATATCAAGTTAATCCCCTTCCTTTCTGTGGCAGTCTGTATAAGAACTATTTATATCAGTTAATCCCCTTCCTTTCTGTGGCAGTCTGTATAAGAACTATTTATATCAGTTAATCCCCTTCCTTTCTGTGGCAGTCTGTATAAGAACTATTTATATCAGTTAATCCCCTTCCTTTCTGTGACAGTCTGTATAAGAACTATTTATATCAGTTAATCCCCTTCCTTTCTGTGGCAGTCTGTATAAGAACTATTTATATCAGTTAATCCCCCTTCCTTTCTGTGCAGTCTGTATAAGAACTATTTATATCAGTTAATCCCCTTCCTTTCTGTGGCAGTCTGTATAAGAACTATTTAATATCAGTTAATCCCCCTTCCTTTCTGTGGCAGTCTGTATAAGAACTATTTATATCAGTTAATCCCCTTCCTTTCTGTGGCAGTCTGTATAAGAACTATTTATATCAGTTTAATCCCCCTTCCTTTCTGTGGCAGTCTGTATAAGAACTATTTTATTTCAGTTAATCCCCCTTCCTTTCTGTGGCAGTCCTGTATAAGAACTATTATATATCAGTTAATCCCCTTCCTTTCTGTGGCAGTCTGTATAAGAACTATTTATATCAGTTAATCCCCTTCCTTTCTGTGGGCAGTCTGTATAAGAAACTATTTATATCAGTTTAATCCCCTTCCTTTCGTGGCAGTCCTGTATAAGAACTATTTATATCAGTTAATCCCCTTCCTTTCTGTGGGCAGTCTGTATAAGAAACTTATTTATATCAGTTAATCCCCTTCCTTTCTGTGGCAGTCTGTATAAGAAACTATTTTATATCAGTTAATCCCCCTTCCTTTCTGTGGCAGTCTGTATAAGAACTATTTATATCAGTTAATCCCCTTCCTTTCTGTGGCAGTCTTGTATAAGAACTATTTATATCAGTTAATCCCCTCCTTTTCCGTGGCAGTCTGTATAAGAACTATTTATATCATTTAATCCCCTTCCTTTCTGTGGCTAGTCTGTATAAGAATACTATTTATATTCAGTTTAATCCCTTCCTTTCTGTGGTCAGTCTGTATAAGAAACTATTTATATCAGTTAATCCCCCTTCCTTTCTGTGGCAGTCTGTATAAGAACTATTTATATCAGTTAATCCCCTTCCTTTCTGTGGCAGTCTGTATAAGAACTATTTATATCAGTTAATCCCCCTTCCTTTCTGTGACAGTCTGTATAAGAACTATTTATATCAGTTAATCCCCCTTCCTTTCTGTGGCAGTCTGTATAAGAACTATTTATATCAGTTAATCCCCCTTCCTTTCTGTGGCAGTCTGTATAAGAACTATTTATATCAGTTAATCCCCCTTCCTTTCTGTGGGCAGTCTGTATAAGAACTATTTATATCAGTTAATCCCCTTCCTTTCTGTGGCAGTCTGTATAAGAACTATTTATATCAGTTAATCCCCTTCCTTTCTGTGGCAGTCTGTATAAGAACTATTTATATCAGTTAATCCCCTTCCTTTCTGTGGCAGTCTGTATAAGAACTATTTATATCAGTTAATCCCCCTTCCTTTCTGTGGCAGTCTGTATAAGAACTATTTATATCAGTTAATCCCCTTCCTTTCTGTGGCAGTCTGTATAAGAACTATTTATATCAGTTAATCCCCTTCCTTTCTGTGGCAGTCTGTATAAGAACTATTTATATCAGTTAATCCCCCTTCCTTTCTGTGGCAGTCTGTATAAGAACTATTTATATCAGTTAATCCCCTTCCTTTCTGTGGCAGTCTGTATAAGAACTATTTATATCAGTTAATCCCCCTTCCTTTCTGTGGCAGTCTGTATAAGAACTATTTATATCAGTTAATCCCCTTCCTTTCTGTGGCAGTCTGTATAAGAACTATTTATATCAGTTAATCCCCTTCCTTTCTGTGGCAGTCTGTATAAGAACTATTTATATCAGTTAATCCCCTTCCTTTCTGTGGCAGTCTGTATAAGAACTATTTATATCAGTTAATCCCCTTCCTTTCTGTGGCAGTCTGTATAAGAACTATTTATATCAGTTAATCCCCCTTCCTTTCTGTGGCAGTCTGTATAAGAACTATTTATATCAGTTAATCCCCTTCCTTTCTGTGGCAGTCTGTATAAGAACTATTTATATCAGTTAATCCCCTTCCTTTCTGTGGCAGTCTGTATAAGAACTATTTATATCAGTTAATCCCCTTCCTTTCTGTGGCAGTCTGTATAAGAACTATTTATATCAGTTAATCCCCTTCCTTTCTGTGGCAGTCTGTATAAGAACTATTTATATCAGTTAATCCCCCTTCCTTTCTGTGGCAGTCTGTATAAGAACTATTTATATCAGTTAATCCCCCTTCCTTTCTGTGGCAGTCTGTATAAGAACTATTTATATCAGTTAATCCCCTTCCTTTCTGTGGCAGTCTGTATAAGAACTATTTATATCAGTTAATCCCCTTCCTTTCTGTGGCAGTCTGTATAAGAACTATTTATATCAGTTAATCCCCTTCCTTTCTGTGGCAGTCTGTATAAGAACTATTTATATCAGTTAATCCCCCTTCCTTTCTGTGGCAGTCTGTATAAGAACTATTTATATCAGTTAATCCCCTTCCTTTCTGTGGCAGTCTGTATAAGAACTATTTATATCAGTTAATCCCCTTCCTTTCTGTGGCAGTCTGTATAAGAACTATTTATATCAGTTAATCCCCCTTCCTTTCTGTGGCAGTCTGTATAAGAACTATTTATATCAGTTAATCCCCTTCCTTTCTGTGGCAGTCTGTATAAGAACTATTTATATCAGTTAATCCCCTTCCTTTCTGTGGCAGTCTGTATAAGAACTATTTATATCAGTTAATCCCCTTCCTTTCTGTGGCAGTCTGTATAAGAACTATTTATATCAGTTAATCCCCTTCCTTTCTGTGGCAGTCTGTATAATAACTATTTATATCAGTTAATCCCCTTCCTTTCTGTGGCAGTCTGTATAAGAACTATTTATATCAGTTAATCCCCCTTCCTTTCTGTGGCAGTCTGTATAAGAACTATTTATATCAGTTAATCCCCTTCCTTTCTGTGGCAGTCTGTATAAGAACTATTTATATCAGTTAATCCCCCTTCCTTTCTGTGGCAGTCTGTATAAGAACTATTTATATCAGTTAATCCCCTTCCTTTCTGTGGCAGTCTGTATAAGAACTATTTATATCAGTTAATCCCCTTCCTTTCTGTGGCAGTCTGTATAAGAACTATTTATATCAGTTAATCCCCTTCCTTTCTGTGGCAGTCTGTATAAGAACTATTTATATCAGTTAATCCCCTTCCTTTCTGTGGCAGTCTGTATAAGAACTATTTATATCAGTTAATCCCCTTCCTTTCTGTGGCAGTCTGTATAAGAACTATTTATATCAGTTAATCCCCTTCCTTTCTGTGGCAGTCTGTATAAGAACTATTTATATCAGTTAATCCCCTTCCTTTCTGTGGCAGTCTGTATAAGAACTATTTATATCAGTTAATCCCCTTCCTTTCTGTGGCAGTCTGTATAAGAACTATTTATATCAGTTAATCCCCTTCCTTTCTGTGGCAGTCTGTATAAGAACTATTTATATCAGTTAATCCCCTTCCTTTCTGTGGCAGTCTGTATAAGAAATTATTTATATCAGTTAATTCCCCTTCCTTTCTGTGGCAGTCTGTATAGAGAACTATTTTGTATCAGTTAATCCCCTTCACTTTCTGTGGCAAGTCTGTATGAGAACTATTTATATCAGTTAAGCCCCTTCCTTTCTGTGACAGTCTGGTATAGAAACTATTTTTAATAGTTTAATCCACTTTCTTTCTGTGGCAGTCTGTATACAGAACTATTTATATCAGTTTAATCCCCTTCCTGTTCGTGTCAGTCTGTATAAGAACTTTTCTATCAGATCTTTGGGCAGTCAGTTATTTTAATCCCCCTTCCTTTCTGTGGCAGTCCTGTATAAGAACTATTTATTCAGTTAATCCCACCCTTCTTTCTGTGGCAGTCTGGTATAATAACTATTTATATATCAGTTAATCCCATTCCTTTCTGTGGCAGTCTGTATAAGAACTATTTATATCAGTTAATCCCCTTCCTTTCTGTGACAGTCTGTATAAGAACTATTTATATCAGTTAAGTCCCCTTCCTTTCTGTGGCAGTCTGTATAAGAACTATTTATATCAGTTAATCCCCTTCCTTTCTGTGGCAGTCTGTATAAGAACTATTTATATCAGTTAATCCCCCTTCCTTTCTGTGGCAGTTTGTATAAGAACTATTTATATCAGTTAATCCCCCTTCCTTTCTGGTACAGTCTGTATAAGAACTATTTATATCAGTTAATCCCCCTTCCTTTCTGTGACAGTCTGTATAAGAACTATTTATATCAGTTAATCCCCTTCCTTTCTGTGGCAGTCTGTATAAGAACTATTTATATCAGTTAATCCCCTTCCTTTCTGTGGCAGTCTGTATAAGAACTATTTATATCAGTTAATCCCCTTCCTTTCTGTGGCAGTCTGTATAAGAACTATTTATATCAGTTAATCCCCTTCCTTTCTGTGGCAGTCTGTATAAGAACTATTTATATCAGTTAATCCCCCTTCCTTTCTGTGGCAGTCTGTATAAGAACTATTTATATCAGTTAATCCCCCTTCCTTTCTGTGGCAGTCTGTATAAGAACTATTTATATCAGTTAATCCCCTTCCTTTCTGTGGCAGTCTGTATAAGAACTATTTATATCAGTTAATCCCCTTCCTTTCTGTGACAGTCTGTATAAGAACTATTTATATCAGTTAATCCCCTTCCTTTCTGTGGCAGTCTGTATAAGAACTATTTATATCAGTTAATCCCCTTCCTTTCTGTGGCAGTCTGTATAAGAACTATTTATATCAGTTAATCCCCTTCCTTTCTGTGGCAGTCTGTATAATAACTATTTATATCAGTTAATCCCCTTCCTTTCTGTGGCAGTCTGTATAATAACTATTTATATCAGTTAATCCCCTTCCTTTCTGTGGCAGTCTGTATAAGAACTATTTATATCAGTTAATCCCCTTCCTTTCTGTGGCAGTCTGTATAAGAACTATTTATATCAGTTTAATCCCCTTCCTTTCTGTGGCAGTCTGTATAAGAACTATTTATATCAGTTAATCCCCCTTCCTTTCTGTGGCAGTCTGTATAAGAACTATTTTATATCAGTTAATCCCCTTCCTTTCTGTGGCAGTCTGTATAAGAACTATTTATATCAGTTAATCCCCCTTCCTTTCTGTGACAGTCTGTATAATAACTATTTATATCAGTTAATCCCCCTTCCTTCTGTGGCAGTCTGTATAATAACTATTTATATCAGTTAATCCCCTTCCTTTCTGTGGCCAGTCTGTATAAGAACTATTTATATCAGTTAATCCCCTTCCTTTCTGTGGCAGTCTGTATAAGAACTATTTATATCAGTTAATCCCCTTCCTTCTGTGGCAGTCTGTATAAGAACTATTTATATCAGTTAATCCCCTTCCTTTCTGTGGCAGTCTGTATAATAACTATTTATATCAGTTAATCCCCTTCCTTTCTGTGGCAGTCTGTATAAGAACTATTTATATCAGTTAATCCCCCTTCCTTTCTGTGGCAGTCTGTATAAGAACTATTTATATCAGTTAATCCCCTTCCTTTCTGTGGCAGTCTGTATAAGAACTATTTATATATCAGTTAATCCCCTTCCTTTCTGTGGCAGTCTGTATAAGAACTATTTATATCAGTTAATCCCCCTTCCTTTCTGTGGCAGTCTGTATAAGAACTATTTATATCAGTGTAATCCCCCTTCCTTTCTGTGGCAGTCTGTATGTATAAGAACTATTTATATCAGTTAATCCCCTTCCTTTCTGTGGCAGTCTGTATAAGAACTATTATATCAGTTAATCCCCTTCCTTTCTGTGCAGTCTGTATAAGAACTATTTATATCAGTTAATCCCCCTTCCTTTCTGTGGCAGTCTGTATAAGAACTATTTATATCAGTTAATCCCCTTCTTCCTTTCTGTGGCAGTCTGTATAAGAACTATTTATATCAGTTAATCCCCTTCCTTTCCGTGGCAGTCTGTATAAGAACTATTTATATCAGTTAATCCCCTTCCTTTCTGTCAGTCTGTATAAGAACTATTTATATCAGTTAATCCCCCTTCCTTTCTGTGGCAGTCTGTATAAGAACTATTTATATCAGTTAATCCCCTTCCTTTCTGTGGCAGTCTGTATAAGAACTATTTATATCAGTTAATCCCCTTCCTTTCTGTGACAGTCTGTATAAGAACTATTTATATCAGTTAATCCCCCTTCCTTTCTGTGGCAGTCTGTATAAGAACTATTTATATCAGTTAATCCCCCTTCCTTTCTGTGGCAGTCTGTATAAGAACTATTTATATCAGTTAATCCCCCTTCCTTTCTGTGGCAGTCTGTATAAGAACTATTTATATCAGTTAATCCCCTTCCTTTCTGTGGCAGTCTGTATAAGAACTATTTATATCAGTTAATCCCCTTCCTTTCTGTGGCAGTCTGTATAAGAACTATTTATATCAGTTAATCCCCTTCCTTTCTGTGGCAGTCTGTATAAGAACTATTTATATCAGTTAATCCCCCTTCCTTTCTGTGGCAGTCTGTATAAGAACTATTTATATCAGTTAATCCCCTTCCTTTCTGTGGCAGTCTGTATAAGAACTATTTATATCAGTTAATCCCCTTCCTTTCTGTGGCAGTCTGTATAAGAACTATTTATATCAGTTAATCCCCCTTCCTTTCTGTGGCAGTCTGTATAAGAACTATTTATATCAGTTAATCCCCTTCCTTTCTGTGGCAGTCTGTATAAGAACTATTTATATCAGTTAATCCCCTTCCTTTCTGTGGCAGTCTGTATAAGAACTATTTATATCAGTTAATCCCCCTTCCTTTCTGTGGCAGTCTGTATAAGAACTATTTATATCAGTTAATCCCCCTTCCTTTCTGTGGCAGGTCTGTATAAGAACTATTTATATCAGTTAATCCCCTTCCTTTCTGTGGCAGTCTGTATAAGAACTATTTATATCAGTTAATCCCCTTCCTTTCTGTGGCAGTCTGTATAAGAACTATTTATATCAGTTAATCCCCTTCCTTTCTGTGGCAGTCTGTATAAGAACTATTTATATCAGTTAATCCCCTTCCTTTCTGTGCAGTCTGTATAAGAACTATTTATATCAGTTAATCCCCTTCCTTTCTGTGGCAGTCTGTATAAGAACTATTTATATCAGTTAATCCCCTTCCTTTCTGTGGCAGTCTGTATAAGAACTATTTATATCAGTTAATCCCCTTCCTTTCTGTGGCAGTCTGTATAAGAACTATTTATATCAGTTAATCCCCTTCCTTTCTGTGGCAGTCTGTATAAGAACTATTTATATCAGTTAATCCCCCTTTCCTTTCTGTGGCAGTCTGTATAAGAACTATTTATATCAGTTAATCCCCCTTCCTTTCTGTGGCAGTCTGTATAAGAACTATTTATATCAGTTAATCCCCTTCCTTTCTGTGACAGTCTGTATAAGAACTATTTATATCAGTTAATCCCCTTCCTTTCTGTGGCAGTCTGTATAAGAACTATTTATATCAGTTAATCCCCCTTCCTTTCTGTGGCAGTCTGTATAAGAACTATTTATATCAGTTAATCCCCTTCCTTTCTGTGGCAGTCTGTATAAGAACTATTTATATCAGTTAATCCCCCTTCCTTTCTGTGACAGTCTGTATAAGAACTATTTATATCAGTTAATCCCCTTCCTTTCTGTGGCAGTCTGTATAAGAACTATTTATATCAGTTAATCCCCTTCCTTTCTGTGGCAGTCTGTATAAGAACTATTTATATCAGTTAATCCCCTTCCTTTCTGTGGCAGTCTGTATAAGAACTATTTATATCAGTTAATCCCCTTCCTTTCTGTGGCAGTCTGTATAAGAACTATTTATATCAGTTAATCCCCTTCCTTTCTGTGGCAGTCTGTATAAGAACTATTTATATCAGTTAATCCCCTTCCTTTCTGTGGCAGTCTGTATAAGAACTATTTATATCAGTTAATCCCCCTTCCTTTCTGTGGCAGTCTGTATAAGAACTATTTATATCAGTTAATCCCCCTTCCTTTCTGTGGCAGTCTGTATAAGAACTATTTATATCAGTTAATCCCCCTTCCTTTCTGTGGCAGTCTGTATAAGAACTATTTATATCAGTTAATCCCCTTCCTTTCTGTGGCAGTCTGTATAAGAACTATTTATATCAGTTAATCCCCTTCCTTTCTGTGGCAGTCTGTATAAGAACTATTTATATCAGTTAATCCCCCTTCCTTTCTGTGGCAGTCTGTATAAGAACTATTTTATATCAGTTAATCCCCTTCCTTTCTGTGGCAGTCTGTATAAGAACTATTTATATCAGTTAATCCCCTTCCTTTCTGTGGGCAGTCTGTATAAGAACTATTTATATCAGTTAATCCCCTTCCTTTCTGTGGCAGTCTGTATAAGAACTATTTATATCAGTTAATCCCCTTCCTTTCTGTGGCAGTCTGTATAAGAACTATTTATATCAGTTAATCCCCTTCCTTTCTGTGGCAGTCTGTATAAGAACTATTTATATCAGTTAATCCCCCTTCCTTTCTGTGGCAGTCTGTATAAGAACTATTTATATCAGTTAATCCCCTTCCTTTCTGTGGCAGTCTGTATAAGAACTATTTATATCAGTTAATCCCCTTCCTTTCTGTGGCAGTCTGTATAAGAACTATTTATATCAGTTAATCCCCTTCCTTTCTGTGGCAGTCTGTATAAGAACTATTTATATCAGTTAATCCCCTTCCTTTCTGTGGCAGTCTGTATAAGAACTATTTATATCAGTTAATCCCCTTCCTTTCTGTGGCAGTCTGTATAAGAACTATTTATATCAGTTAATCCCCTTCCTTTCTGTGGCAGTCTGTATAAGAACTATTTATATCAGTTAATCCCCCTTCCTTTCTGTGGCAGTCTGTATAAGAACTATTTATATCAGTTAATCCCCTTCCTTTCTGTGGCAGTCTGTATAAGAACTATTTATATCAGTTAATCCCCTTCCTTTCTGTGGCAGTCTGTATAAGAACTATTTATATCAGTTAATCCCCTTCCTTTCTGTGGCAGTCTGTATAAGAACTATTTATATCAGTTAATCCCCTTCCTTTCTGTGGCAGTCTGTATAAGAACTATTTATATCAGTTAATCCCCCTTCCTTTCTGTGGCAGTCTGTATAAGTAACTATTTATATCAGTTAATCCCCCTTCCTTTCTGTGGCAGTCTGTATAATAACTATTTATATCAGTTAATCCCCTTCCTTTCTGTGGCAGTCTGTATAAGAACTATTTATATCAGTTAATCCCCCTTCCTTTCTGTGGCAGTCTGTATAAGAACTATTTTATATCAGTTAATCCCCTTCCTTTCTGTGGCAGTCTGTATAAGAACTATTTATATCAGTTAATCCCCTTCCTTTCTGTGGCAGTCTGTATAAGAACTATTTATATCAGTTAATCCCCTTCCTTTCTGTGGCAGTCTGTATAAGAACTATTTATATCAGTTAATCCCCTTCCTTTCTGTGGCAGTCTGTATAATAACTATTTATATCAGTTAATCCCCTTCCTTTCTGTGGCAGTCTGTATAAGAACTATTTATATCAGTTAATCCCCTTCCTTTCTGTGGCAGTCTGTATAAGAACTATTTATATCAGTTAATCCCCTTCCTTTCTGTGACAGTCTGTATAATAACTATTTATATCAGTTAATCCCCTTCCTTTCTGTGGCAGTCTGTATAAGAACTATTTATATCAGTTAATCCCCTTCCTTTCTGTGGCAGTCTGTATAAGAACTATTTATATCAGTTAATCCCCTTCCTTTCTGTGACAGTCTGTATAAGAACTATTTATATCAGTTAATCCCCTTCCTTTCTGTGGCAGTCTGTATAATAACTATTTATATCAGTTAATCCCCCTTCCTTTCTGTGGCAGTCTGTATAAGAACTATTTATATCAGTTAATCCCCTTCCTTTCTGTGGCAGTCTGTATAATAACTATTTATATCAGTTAATCCCCTTCCTTTCTGTGGCAGTCTGTATAAGAACTATTTATATCAGTTAATCCCCTTCCTTTCTGTGGCAGTCTGTATAAGAACTATTTATATCAGTTAATCCCCCTTCCTTTCTGTGGCAGTCTGTATAAGAACTATTTATATCAGTTAATCCCCTTCCTTTCTGTGGCAGTCTGTATAAGAACTATTTATATCAGTTAATCCCCTTCCTTTCTGTGGCAGTCTGTATAAGAACTATTTATATCAGTTAATCCCCTTCCTTTCTGTGGCAGTCTGTATAAGAACTATTTATATCAGTTAATCCCCTTCCTTTCTGTGGCAGTCTGTATAAGAACTATTTATATCAGTTAATCCCCTTCCTTTCTGTGGCAGTCTGTATAAGAACTATTTATATCAGTTAATCCCCCTTCCTTTCTGTGGCAGTCTGTATAATAACTATTTATATCAGTTAATCCCCTTCCTTTCTGTGGCAGTCTGTATAAGAACTATTTATATCAGTTAATCCCCTTCCTTTCTGTGGCAGTCTGTATAAGAACTATTTATATCAGTTAATCCCCTTCCTTTCTGTGGCAGTCTGTATAAGAACTATTTATATCAGTTAATCCCCTTCCTTTCTGTGGCAGTCTGTATAAGAACTATTTATATCAGTTAATCCCCTTCCTTTCTGTGGCAGTCTGTATAAGAACTATTTATATCAGTTAATCCCCCTTCCTTTCTGTGGCAGTCTGTATAAGAACTATTTATATCAGTTAATCCCCCTTCCTTTCTGTGGCAGTCTGTATAAGAACTATTTATATCAGTTAATCCCCCTTCCTTTCTGTGGCAGTCTGTATAATAACTATTTATATCAGTTAATCCCCTTCCTTTCTGTGGCAGTCTGTATAATAACTATTTATATCAGTTAATCCCCTTCCTTTCTGTGGCAGTCTGTATAAGAACTATTTATATCAGTTAATCCCCTTCCTTTCTGTGGCAGTCTGTATAATAACTATTTATATCAGTTAATCCCCTTCCTTTCTGTGGCAGTCTGTATAAGAACTATTTATATCAGTTAATCCCCCTTCCTTTCTGTGGCAGTCTGTATAAGAACTATTTATATCAGTTAATCCCCTTCCTTTCTGTGGCAGTCTGTATAAGAACTATTTATATCAGTTAATCCCCTTCCTTTCTGTGGCAGTCTGTATAAGAACTATTTATATCAGTTAATCCCCCTTCCTTTCTGTGGCAGTCTGTATAAGAACTATTTATATCAGTTAATCCCCTTCCTTTCTGTGGCAGTCTGTATAAGAACTATTTATATCAGTTAATCCCCCTTCCTTTCTGTGGCAGTCTGTATAAGAACTATTTATATCAGTTAATCCCCTTCCTTTCTGTGGCAGTCTGTATAATAACTATTTATATCAGTTAATCCCCCTTCCTTTCTGTGGCAGTCTGTATAAGAACTATTTATATCAGTTAATCCCCTTCCTTTCTGTGGCAGTCTGTATAAGAACTATTATATCAGTTAATCCCCTTCCTTTCTGTGGCAGTCTGTATAAGAACTATTTATATCAGTTAATCCCCTTCCTTTCTGTGGCAGTCTGTATAAGAACTATTTATATCAGTTAATCCCCTTCCTTTCTGTGGCAGTCTGTATAAGAACTATTTATATCAGTTAATCCCCCTTCCTTTCTGTGGCAGTCTGTATAAGAACTATTTATATCAGTTAATCCCCTTCCTTTCTGTGGCAGTCTGTATAAGAACTATTTATATCAGTTAATCCCCCTTCCTTTCTGTGACAGTCTGTATAAGAACTATTTATATCAGTTAATCCCCCTTCCTTTCTGTGGCAGTCTGTATAAGAACTATTTATATCAGTTAATCCCCTTCCTTTCTGTGGCAGTCTGTATAAGAACTATTTATATCAGTTAATCCCCCTTCCTTTCTGTGGCAGTCTGTATAAGAACTATTTATATCAGTTAATCCCCTTCCTTTCTGTGGCAGTCTGTATAAGAACTATTTATATCAGTTAATCCCCCTTCCTTTCTGTGGCAGTCTGTATAAGAACTATTTATATCAGTTAATCCCCCTTCCTTTCTGTGGCAGTCTGTATAAGAACTATTTATATCAGTTAATCCCCCTTCCTTTCTGTGGCAGTCTGTATAAGAACTATTTATATCAGTTAATCCCCCTTCCTTTCTGTGGCAGTCTGTATAAGAACTATTTATATCAGTTAATCCCCTTCCTTTCTGTGGCAGTCTGTATAAGAACTATTTATATCAGTTAATCCCCCTTCCTTTCTGTGGCAGTCTGTATAAGAACTATTTATATCAGTTAATCCCCCTTCCTTTCTGTGGCAGTCTGTATAAGAACTATTTATATCAGTTAATCCCCTTCCTTTCTGTGGCAGTCTGTATAAGAACTATTTATATCAGTTAATCCCCCTTCCTTTCTGTGGCAGTCTGTATAAGAACTATTTATATCAGTTAATCCCCCTTCCTTTCTGTGGCAGTCTGTATAAGAACTATTTATATCAGTTAATCCCCTTCCTTTCTGTGGCAGTCTGTATAAGAACTATTTATATCAGTTAATCCCCCTTCCTTTCTGTGGCAGTCTGTATAAGAACTATTTATATCAGTTAATCCCCTTCCTTTCTGTGGCAGTCTGTATAAGAACTATTTATATCAGTTAATCCCCTTCCTTTCTGTGGCAGTCTGTATAAGAACTATTTATATCAGTTAATCCCCCTTCCTTTCTGTGGCAGTCTGTATAAGAACTATTTATATCAGTTAATCCCCTTCCTTTCTGTGGCAGTCTGTATAAGAACTATTTATATCAGTTAATCCCCTTCCTTTCTGTGGCAGTCTGTATAAGAACTATTTATATCAGTTAATCCCCCTTCCTTTCTGTGGCAGTCTGTATAAGAACTATTTATATCAGTTAATCCCCTTCCTTTCTGTGGCAGTCTGTATAAGAACTATTTATATCAGTTAATCCCCCTTCCTTTCTGTGGCAGTCTGTATAAGAACTATTTATATCAGTTAATCCCCTTCCTTTCTGTGGCAGTCTGTATAATAACTATTTATATCAGTTAATCCCCCTTCCTTTCTGTGGCAGTCTGTATAAGAACTATTTATATCAGTTAATCCCCTTCCTTTCTGTGACAGTCTGTATAAGAACTATTTATATCAGTTAATCCCCCTTCCTTTCTGTGGCAGTCTGTATAAGAACTATTTATATCAGTTAATCCCCCTTCCTTTCTGTGACAGTCTGTATAAGAACTATTTATATCAGTTAATCCCCTTCCTTTCTGTGGCAGTCTGTATAAGAACTATTTATATCAGTTAATCCCCTTCCTTTTCTGTGGCAGTCTGTATAAGAACTATTTATATCAGTTAATCCCCCTTCCTTTCTGTGGCAGTCTGTATAAGAACTATTTTATATCAGTTAATCCCCCTTCCTTTCTGTGGCAGTCTGTATAAGAACTATTTATATCAGTTAATCCCCTTCCTTTCCGTGGCAGTCTGTATAAGAACTATTTATATCAGTTAATCCCCCTTCCTTTCTGTGGCAGTCTGTATAAGAACTATTTATATCAGTTAATCCCCCTTCCTTTCTGTGACAGTCTGTATAAGAACTATTTATATCAGTTAATCCCCCTTCCTTTCTGTGACAGTCTGTATAATAACTATTTATATCAGTTAATCCCCTTCCTTTCTGTGGCAGTCTGTATAAGAACTATTTATATCAGTTAATCCCCCTTCCTTTCTGTGGCAGTCTGTATAAGAACTATTTATATCAGTTAATCCCCTTCCTTTCTGTGGCAGTCTGTATAAGAACTATTTATATCAGTTAATCCCCCTTCCTTTCTGTGACAGTCTGTATAAGAACTATTTATATCAGTTAATCCCCTTCCTTTCTGTGGCAGTCTGTATAAGAACTATTTATATCAGTTAATCCCCCTTCCTTTCTGTGGCAGTCTGTATAAGAACTATTTATATCAGTTAATCCCCTTCCTTTCTGTGGCAGTCTGTATAAGAACTATTTATATCAGTTAATCCCCCTTCCTTTCTGTGACAGTCTGTATAAGAACTATTTATATCAGTTAATCCCCTTCCTTTCTGTGGCAGTCTGTATAAGAACTATTTATATCAGTTAATCCCCCTTCCTTTCTGTGACAGTCTGTATAAGAACTATTTATATCAGTTAATCCCCCTTCCTTTCTGTGGCAGTCTGTATAAGAACTATTTATATCAGTTAATCCCCCTTCCTTTCTGTGGCAGTCTGTATAAGAACTATTTATATCAGTTAATCCCCTTCCTTTCTGTGGCAGTCTGTATAAGAACTATTTATATCAGTTAATCCCCTTCCTTTCTGTGGCAGTCTGTATAAGAACTATTTATATCAGTTAATCCCCTTCCTTTCTCTGGCAGTCTGTATAAGAACTATTTATATCAGTTAATCCCCTTCCTTTCTGTGACAGTCTGTATGAGAACTATTTATATCAGTTAATCCCCTTCCTTTCTGTGACAGTCTGTATAAGAACTATTTATATCAGTTAATCCACTTTCTTTCTGTGGCAGTCTGTATAATAACTATTTATATCAGTTAATCCCCTTCCTTTCTGTGACAGTCTGTATAAGAACTATTTATATCAGTTAATCCCCCTTCCTTTCTGTGGCAGTCTGTATAAGAACTATTTATATCAGTTAATCCCCCTTCCTTTCTGTGACAGTCTGTATAAGAACTATTTATATCAGTTAATCCCCCTTCCTTTCTGTGACAGTCTGTATAATAACTATTTATATCAGTTAATCCCCTTCCTTTCTGTGGCAGTCTGTATAAGAACTATTTATATCAGTTAATCCCCCTTCCTTTCTGTGACAGTCTGTATAAGAACTATTTATATCAGTTAATCCCCCTTCCTTTCTGTGGCAGTCTGTATAAGAACTATTTATATCAGTTAATCCCCTTCCTTTCTGTGGCAGTCTGTATAAGAACTATTTATATCAGTTAATCCCCCTTCCTTTCTTTGACAGTTTGTATAAGAACTATTAATATCAGTTAATCCCCTTCCTTTCTGTGGCAGTCTGTATAAGAACTATTTATATCAGTTAATCCCCCTTCCTTTCTGTGGCAGTCTGTATAATAACTATTTATATCAGTTAATCCCCTTCCTTTCTGTGGCAGTCTGTATAAGAACTATTTATATCAGTTAATCCCCCTTCCTTTCTTTGACAGTCTGTATAAGAACTATTTATATCAGTTAATCCCCTTCCTTTCTGTGGCAGTCTGTATAAGAACTATTTATATCAGTTAATCCCCCTTCCTTTCTGTGACAGTCTGTATAAGAACTATTTATATCAGTTAATCCCCCTTCCTTTCTGTGGCAGTCTGTATAAGAACTATTTATATCAGTTAATCCCCCTTCCTTTCTGTGGCAGTCTGTATAAGAACTATTTATATCAGTTAATCCCCTTCCTTTCTGTGGCAGTCTGTATAAGAACTATTTATATCAGTTAATCCCCTTCCTTTCTGTGGCAGTCTGTATAAGAACTATTTATATCAGTTAATCCCCTTCCTTTCTGTGGCAGTCAGTATAAGAACTATTTATATCAGTTAATCCCCTTCCTTTCTGTGGCAGTCTGTATAAGAACTATTTATATCAGTTAATCCCCTTCCTTTCTGTGGCAGTCTGTATAAGAACTATTTATATCAGTTAATCCCCTTCCTTTCTGTGGCAGCCTGTATAAGAACTATTTATATCAGTTAATCCCCTTCCTTTCTGTGGCAGTCTGTATAAGAACTATTTATATCAGTTAATCCCCTTCCTTTCTGTGGCAGTCTGTATAAGAACTATTTATATCAGTTAATCCCCTTCCTTTCTGTGGCAGTCTGTATAAGAACTATTTATATCAGTTAATCCCCTTCCTTTCTGTGGCAGTCTGTATAAGAACTATTTATATCAGTTAATCCCCCTTCCTTTCTGTGGCAGTCTGTATAAGAACTATTTATATCAGTTAATCCCCCTTCCTTTCTGTGGCAGTCTGTATAAGAACTATTTATATCAGTTAATCCCCCTTCCTTTCTGTGGCAGTCTGTATAAGAACTATTTATATCAGTTAATCCCCCTTCCTTTCTGTGGCAGTCTGTATAAGAACTATTTATATCAGTTAATCCCCCTTCCTTTCTGTGGCAGTCTGTATAAGAACTATTTATATCAGTTAATCCCCCTTCCTTTATTTAAACATCTCTGATGATGACATCTGTTTCCCCCTGTGACAGCGCCTCAGTAGTAACTATGGACCCTGTTCAAAAGGGTTTTGGTGAAAGGTGGTGCGCTACATAGGAAATAGGGTGCTATTTGGGACGCATGCATAGTGTTTTCAAAGTGTAGAGAACACATTCCTGGTGTGTCTTCTGCCTTCTATTGATGACGTGGTTCTTTATACTCCAGAGACAGGTACATACTGCCCCCTGTTGGTGATAGATGATGGTGTTCAGCAGTTAAATTTGACATGTATTGTCTCTCACAGTGCTCGTGGGGGGGGGGTCATGATTGCACCACCTACTCACTAGACTCGTCAGATTGCCACTACTGAGTTTCAAGCGTTATCTTTATCAGCAGTGCAACTGATCTGAAGAATGAATGTGTAGGTTTCCCAGATGGTGGGACTTGCAGGCACAGGTCAAAAGCTTCATGTTCACAGAGGACCTGACATGGACCAATCACACCGACACCGTGGTGAAGAAGGCGCAACAGCGCCTCTTGAAACCCAGGCGACTGAAGACATTTGGCATGGGCCCTCAGTTCCTCAACAAGTTCTACAGCTGCACCATTGAGAGCATCTTCACTGGCTGCGTCACCACCTGATATGGCAACTGCACCGCCCCTCGACGCAAGGCTCTACAGAGGGTGGTGCGGATGGCCAAATACATCACCGGGGGTGAACTCCCTGCCCTCCAGGACATTTGCAAGCAAGCATTTCGTTGGACGGTGTATACCATGTGTACATATGACTAATAAACCTTGAAACTTGAAACTTGAAATTGACATCAGGTGCTGTCAGAGGAAGGCCAGGAAGATCGTCAAGGACCTCAGTCACCCTAGCTGTCTACCTGCTCAGACCTGCACCGTAGAGATGATTTTCACCTTAGAGACTATCTGCACCTTAGAGACTCTCTGCACCTTAGAGACTCTCTGCACCTTAGAGACTCTCTGCACCTTAGAGACTATCTGCGCTGTTTCTTCACACATCCAGCCCTTACACACAAGCACACACACTTACAACCACATACACACACACACATACACACATACACATACACACATAGTCAATGCTGTGTGGAGGGGGGGGCGGGGGGGCACTGCATCATTTGTGGTGGACGACATGTTTTGGATTATTATTGATATGGATTGTTGTACTGCAATGTTGAGGGAGCTAGCACGGTTCACTGCACCCTTATACCTGTTGTACACTGTGCACTTGACAAAATACAACCTGATTTGATTTGTAGACCTCTTAACCTATAATGTTTACACTGAATAGGAGAACATCGAACGCGTGTGGTGACCGATGCTTTCACACTGTCGATTTTAAATTCACGTTTTCAAGACAGAAGCTTTAGAAGCAGAAGAAAGTCAAACCCTAAGTATTTTAGTTGGACCACTTTAGGTCCTGATCTGTATGCCATGACCCGGAGTTAGAACTCCCCAAACACACACACACACACTTCCGTTTAGCAATCTTTACCGTTCCCCCCTGACTAAGAGCCATTGACCCGGTTCAACATGAGTGACACCTCATGACTCCACGCCAGGACCCAAACGGTTCCTTTGTTTATAATCTGACAATCACAGGGTGTCCAAAACAGCACCCTATTCCCTACGCAGCGGTGTTTAGATTCCCTATATAGTGCACTACTTTGGAACAGGGCCCTGGTCAAAAGCAGTGCACTCTATAGGGATTGGGAATAGGGTGCTGTTTGGGATGTAGACAGGGAATGTGATTTGAGAGGCTCTCAGTCTCAAGCAGAGCAGACGTATTTGTTTAAACGTATGATGATTACATAAACAAAGATGTACGTGGGGATCTTTTGAAGGTGCTGAAAACCATTTTTTCCTTCCCATGGTTGGATGGGTTGGGTTCTGGTTGAAAACAGGGTCATGTTTTAGCAGAGTACCCCCTGCTGCTCTGACGCCACAAAGCAGATCTGTACTGCTTCCTGAATACTCACCTAAAGACCTTTGTTCGTCCCAAATGGCACCCTATTTCCTACATAGTGCACTACTTTTGACCAGGGTCTACAGAGCTCTGATCAAAAGTAGTGCACTATGTAGGGAATAGGGTGCCATTTGAGACTAGGGCCATACAGCTGAGTCTTGTTCTTTAAACATTTTTGGATAACTACAGTTTGTGAAACCGAGGTGGTTCGTTGATCCTGAGACCTGAAGACTGGTGTTAGCACCCTGAGCTCTTCCCTAATGCTTTAGCTCAAACACAGTCAGTCACAAAAAAAAAAAAAAAAAAAAAAAAGACTTAATTGATTAACACAAAGCCCAATGTAGTTTGCTATAGTAAGTCAGTCCCCAACACGCTAATACAATTACACACCATTGATTCAAAGATCGTACAGAAAGGTCAAGTAGAGTGGATCTTGTTTTCCTAATTCTGTTCAACATAGTTTAGTAATTGAAACCAGATCCTTCACTATGCACGGCAGGAGCTGAGAGAACAGTTATAGAGGATTCAGACAGTACTCAAAATATTGCTATTGGGGATCAGGACCATTAGCCCCTTTCCGCTTGTTTAACAACCCGCGTTGTGGGACTGTGGTGGGGGGTAGGCTCGGCAGTATAGGCCCCAGCTGTGGGACACACTGATGGAGGGGTGATGGGGTTGGGTAGTGTGTGTGGGGGGGGGGGGGGGGGGGGGGGGCGTGTGTGTGTGTGTGTGGGTGTGTGTGTGTGTGTGTGGGTGTGTGTGTGAGTGCGTTTGTCTGGTTTGTGTGTGTGTGTGTGTGTGTGCGTGTGTGTGTTTGTGTGTGTGTGTGTGTGCGTGTGTGTGTGTGTCTGTGTGTGTGTGTGTGTGTGTGTGTGTGTGTGTGTGTGTGTGTGTGTGCGTGCGTGCGTTTGTCTGGTGTATGTGTGTGCGTGTGTGTGTGTGTTTGTCTGTGTGTGTGTATGTGTGTCTGTGTGTGTGTGTGTTTGTGTGTGTGTGTGTGTGTGTGTGTGTGTGTGTAAGCTTGTCTAAGTCGGTAAATGTGTGTATCAAGAGCCTTCAACCACAGCTGTTTGTAAAGGGCCCAGTGTTCTGTATGTAAAGGGCCCAGTGTTCTGTATGTAAAGGGCCCAGTGTTCTGTTTGTAAAGGGCCCAGTGTTCTGTATGTAAAGGGCCCAGTGTTCTGTTTGTAAAGGGCCCAGTGTTCTGTTTGTAAAGGGCTCAGTGTTCTGTTTGTAAAGGGCCCAGTGTTCTGTTTGTAAAGGGCCCAGTATTCTGTTTGTAAAGGGCCCAGTGTTCTGTTTGTAAAGAGCCCAGTGTTCTGTTTGTAAAGGGCCCAGTGTTCTGTTTGTAAAGGGCCCAGTGTTCTGTTTGTAAAGGCCCCAATGTTCTGTTTGTAAAGGGCCCAGTTTTCTGTATGTAAAGGGCCCAGTGTTCTGTTTGTAAAGGGCCCAGTGTTCTGTTTGTAAAGGCCCCAATGTTCTGTTTGTAAATGGCCCAGTGTTCTGATTGTAAAGGGCCCAGTGTTCTGTTTGTAAAGGGCCCAGTGTTCTGTTTGTAAAGGGCCCAGTGTTCTGTTTGTAAAGGGCCCAGTCTTCTGTTTGTAAAGGGCCCAGTGTTCTGTTTGTAAAGGGCCCAGTGTTCTGTTTGTAAAGGGCCCAGTGTTCTGTTTGTAAAGGCCCCAATGTTCTGTTTGTAAAGGGCCCAGTCTTCTGTATGTAAAGGGCCCAGTGTTCTGTTTGTAAAGGGCCCAGTGTTCTGTTTGTAAAGGCCCCAGTGTTCTGTTTGTAAAGGGCCCAGTGTTCTGTTTGTAAAGGGCCCAGTGTTCTGTTTGTAAAGGGCCCAGGGTTCTGTTTGTAAAGGGCCCAGTGTTCTGTTTGTAAAGGGCCCAGAGTTCTGTTTGTAAAGGGCCCAGTCTTCTGTTTGTAAAGGGCCCAGTGTTCTGTTTGTAAAGGGCCCAGTGTTCTGTTTGTAAAGGGCCTGTCACACCCTGGCTCTGGGGACACTTGTATGTTGAGCCAGGGTGTGAGTTTCCTTTGGGTATTCTAGTTGTTGAATTTCTATGTTGGCCAGAGTGGTTCTCAATCAGAGGCAACGAGTGTCAGCTGTTGCTGGTTGTCTCTGATTGGGAACCACATTTAGACAGGCTGTTTGCCCACAGTGGTTGTGGGATCTTGTTCCTTTTGGTTTGTACCGTAGGACTGCACATATCGTTTGTTGGTTTGTTCGGGTGATTACTCTATTAAATAAAATATGTTCACCTTCAACGCTGCGCCTTGGTCCTCCTCTGTTCCCGACGATCGTGACAGAAGATCCCACCAAGACTGGACCAAGCAGCGTGTCCAGGAGCCATCGCCAGGGAGATCTCTAGCGGATCTCCTTCGCCTCCTCGACTGGGTCAAGCCGGGTGAGGAAGAGAGGGGCTTGACTTGGAAGCAGAAGGGCGAAAGGCTGGCGAGGGACACGGAGACCTGGTCCACGGGTAGGAGAGAGGCCCAGAAAATGTTTTAGGGGGGGGCTAACGCCGTGGACGACGGGGCAGCAGGAGACCGCGATAGAGCGGCCCAGCGGGTTGGCAGAGGAGGCCGCCAGGTTACGGGGGCCACTGGTCAAAGAGGGGAAGGAAGGTGTAGAGGCACGGCGAGAGGTACTGGGGTGTGTTACCAGTCCAGTCCGGCCCGTTCCAGATCCCTGCGTAGGGCCAGTGGTGTGTGTGTCCCCAGCCCGGTCCGGTCCGTTCCTGCTCCACACACCAAGCCAGTGGTGTGTGTCGTCAGTCCGGCACGGCCCGTGCCTGTTCCACCGGTGCCTGGTCCGGCACCGGCCAGCGGCTTCACGCCGGAGCTAGAGCAATCCGCTCCACCAGTGTGCAGTCCAGCTCCGGCCAGCGGGGCCAGGCCGGACCAGGGGTACTTTGGGGGGTTGGAGAGGGAGTGGGGATCAGGTCCGGAGCCGGATCCGCCGCCA